>JARQOD010003778.1:0-61249 GCA_033576555.1 Oophaga sylvatica | reverse complement strand
ATTCCCCAAACAAATTTTGGGAAATTTTTTTTTCCCCTGTTCCCATGTAAAAAAAAAAAATTATGCTAAAAGAAAATTTTTTTGGAAAAATTAAAATGTCCATTTTTTTTTCCCCACGTTGCTTTAGTTTGTGAAGCCCCCAAAAAGGGGGTTAAAAACTTCAAAAATGTAGTTTTGAGTGTTTGAGGGTGCATTTTTTTAAAAAGGTGTCATTTTTTGGGTTTTTTTCCCCTGCCATAAAACCCCTCAAAGGACTTCAAATGGGGAGGTGGCCCCAAAAAAAAGGGGGTTTTTTAAAAAATTTTTTGAAAAAAAAAGGGGAAAAAATCTTTGGAAAATTTTTTAACCCTTATAATTAAAAAAAAAAAAAATGTTTTTCCCCAAAATTGGTGATGTAAATAGAATGGGGAAGTTTTTTTTAAAAACTTTTTGTGCAACAAACTTTTGGGGTTTTAACAGAAAAAATTTAAAAAAATTTGGGAAAATTAAAAATTTTTTTTCAGAATTTTCCCCAAATTTTTTTTTTTTTTCACAAATAAACGAAAAAATTACGCCTTAATTTCCCACTAACATGAAACCCCAAATGTCCAAAAAAAAACAATCTAAAAATTTTCGCAAGGGACCCGGGAATTTTTCCGGGTTTTTTACCTCATAAAGGGGACACTGGTCAAAATTTAAAAAAAAAGGGGGAAAAGGTTTTTTAAGGCAAATGGCGGGGTAAAAAAAGGGGGTTAAGGATGGGGCGTCTACAGCGGGGGGGGGGAAAAAGCCTTGATCCCCGACAGCCTTGTCTGCGGGGGAAAAAGCCCGGGCCCGAGGGGGGGGGAAGAAGAGGAAGAGGGGAGGAGGGGGGGGTGATTTTTTTGGGGGGGAAAGGGTCCCTTTTTCAGGGGGCAAGAAAAAATGTTGGTTTGCCTGGGGCAGTCATGGTTTTTGCGGACTAGGGGTGTGGATTTGGCAAAAAATGCTCCTCCCCCCACCACTGGAAAGTGCACCCTTTGACCCCCGGAACATTGGCCCACATTTGATTTGTATTGCGGATCAAAAAAAAGGACCCCCTTCCCAAAAAATGATGAAGGTAGATTTAGGGGGTTTTGGCCGCATCCTCGATCCACGTATAAAGGAAATTTTTAAAAAAAATCATGCCACTCATCCCCCCGGGGGAACCCTAAAGCTAATTTGGCGAAAAAAACAAGCAACTTTAAAAAAACCGTTTTTTTTGGGGGTTTCCCAGCACAACAGTTTGCAATTACCAAAGGCCGTTTCTGGGCAAATGGAAGAGGTGTTGGGTTTCAAAAAGGCCCCCAAATTTGGGGTTTGGCAGGGGTTTTATACCCCTGTTGTGGACTAATTTTTCGAGTACAGCCACACGGGCTTTTTAAAAATGATTGCAAAAAACAGGGCAGCATTGCAACTATGGTTCAAAAAATTTCCTTTCCCCCCCCCTTTATGTTCTCCTAATTCATCCCCCACGTTGACACGGGGGGCCCGTAAACTGGACTCTTCCCCGAATTTTTACAATATCCTTACAGGAGCTCGCTTCCCCCCCGGGGGAGGTGTTTCGAAAGAGTCTTTAGTGGGTGCTGGATAAACCCCCGACAGGGTTTAAGGCCCCGGGTGTCCCAAACCCCAAAAAGTTATGATCTCCCCTTCAAATTAAAAAAGCCGTGCCCCGGGTTTAAAAAGGGTTTTTTTCCCCCCCCCCGAGACCCAAAAGGGGGTTCCAGCAAAATGGGTCCTTTGTCCTCCTTTTTCCCCCGCTTCTTTTAATTCCTCTTTTTCAGTTTCTAAAAGCCCCGCCTACACCAAAACATTGCCCGTTTTTCACCTCCCCAACTGGGCTGCCCCCCCCCCAGGGGGCCCCTTTGTCCCCACCCGGCGCACCCGGGAGTGCCCTTTCCCCCCGCAGGTGGGGGGGGGGCCGTGGGGACAGCACGGACAGGGCCCCCCCCAGCCCAAAAAGGGCTTGGGCTTGGGGGGGCCCCCTCGCTGCAGACACCCCCGGCAAAAATGAGGGGCCCCCCGCCGTGCTGTCGCCCACGGGGGGGCCCCCCCCTTTTTTTTCTCAGGGCCCCAAAAAAATTTTCAATACTTACCCCTCCCTGCTCCACCGTTTACGTTTCCGCATTTTCCCCCCATTTCATTCAGGCCAGGGAGGGGCGGGTGACGTCAAATCTGTACGCCCCCTGCCTAAAAAATCCAAGTGCGAAGCTGGGAAAAAGCCGCGTAGGAGCCCCAAAAAAAGCAGTGCCCCCGGGGGGGGAGAGGTTTTTCATTTTTTTTTTTTTTTTGGGGAGGGATTTTTAAACCCCCGGGAAAGATATTTGGGCCCATCATGCATTGAGCTTCTTCCCTGGGGCAATCACAACTGGGCCTTTAACCCCGGGGGCCCCTTTATATCTGGGCATTTTAAAAGGGGGACACCGACCTGGAGCGCAAACTAGGGCCCCCTATTTCTGGACATTCAAAAAAGGGGGCTCAGGGAAAAAAGGAGCAGCATCTACGGGGGGCCCAAACATATAAAGTACATTTTAAATGGGGGACATCAGGGCACTGGAGCAGCTTTTTCGGGGGCCCCTTTTACACTGGTTTATTAAAAAGGGGGGCCCGAAAGGGGAAAAAGGGGTCGTTTTTTTTTAATTGGGGGCCCGTACCCCCTCCATTTTTTAGTTCACCAGCCACAGACTTTTACTACACGGGCCTATTAGATTTTCGTAGGGGCCCGCTTTGATGTCCACTATAAAACAATGGGGCCCTTTTCGTAATTGGTTTTTGGCCAGGGTCTGGGAAAAATAGGGTTTAGTCGTTGGAATTGCTCAAGCCATTTTTTCCTGCTCCATTAAATTTTCAGGCCGTTAATATGCGGGTTTTAAAGAAAAGGGGGAAAGGGGCCCAGCGGTTCAAACTGTAGCGGAAAGGGGCTCTCTCATTCCCCTTTCACAACAAACCCCCAAAAGGTGGTTAGGAAAGGGGCCCCAAAAAAAAGGGTTTGGGGTTTTCCAAAAGGGGGGAGCAAATTGGGTTTGGGGACTATAGTAACTGAAGACTACTACCCCCATTTGGGAAAAAAACCCTGCCTTCCTTTTTTTCCATACTACAACCCGGTAATTTGAATAGCTTATACCTTTTACCTTGTAATTATTGTTGTATTTTACTCTGACTGAAAACCTTTTTTGTTGTTGTATAGCTTACTGTTTTTTTTCTGAAATTTTTAGTGCCCCCCCCTTTTAATGGTATGCCCATAAACAATCCCGCTAGCGATCAGGGATAAGACGCTCAATGCATCGCAGCGGGTTTGGGGTTTTTTTATCGCTAAAGGGGGGCCCTTTTTTAGCGTATGGGTTTAACCCCGCTATCCCCGTTAGCGATTTTTTAAAACGTTTTAAAGGGTCAAAACCCCCGTAAATCGCAAAAAAAAGGGGCCCCCAAAAACCGATTAATATTACCCAGCGGGGCGCCGACGAGAAAATGGGGTCCGGAGCGATTCCCCGACGAGGATTTAACAGCAGGAACCCTGTCGCTGGAAGTTTCCCGAAAATGAAAAACACGCAAAGGATCCTAAATAGTGACGTTTTTTAGCCCCCCCGTTAGCGAATTGTTTAGGGGGGCCCCCCTTAAAAAAAAATTTAAAACCCATAAAATTATCGGGGCTGATGCTTTTACTTGATCACGAATTTTAAAAATTACCCGGGGGGTTGCGGCCCCTTTCCCCCCGGCGGCCTTTGCTCGGGTTTCATTTTCTCTTACTGCCCTGAGAGAAAAAGGGGGGGGAGGGCTGTCCCGTGGGTTACGCCCTTTTTGGGACGTGGGAAAAAAAGGGGGTGTCCTCACATTTGGTAGCGGCGGTGGTATCAGAAGCTTGCCCCCCCGGGTACCGTGTGGCGGTCGTGAGTTTTTACAAATTGGGGGGAAAGGGGTTTGGGTTTAAATTTAATTTAGTGTGCGTGGGCCCCCACCCCCCGAACTAGAGACTACCAGCAGTACTTTCACGCGGGTTTTAAAAGGGCAGCCACCCATAGACGGTCAGAGTGTAAATATACAAGTTGTGTGCAAGGGGGGTTGAGCTTTTGTTTCAGTAACCCAAAAAGGGCCCAAAAAGGCGGAAGGCACCAGGAGTAGGGCAAAAAGGGGGGGGGCCCAAAGTTTTGGCCCCCTTTGGGGGGGTTTTTTTTTTTGGGGGGGCTCACCAGGGGTCCCCAAGGACCCCCCCCCCCCTGCTAAATCTCCAGTGGACTGCCACCCCCTGCCGTCCCGCCCGTCCCGATCGGAGGCCCCCTTTCCCGCGGCTATGGCAAAATCGGGGGTAATGACGCCGCCCTGAAGACTCCCGGGGGGGGCAGAGACGCAGCAGAGCTGAGCAAGCAGCGGCCAAAAGAAAAAACGCGGGGCGTGAGAAAACAGCACGAGCGTTTTCCCGGAGGGGGGCATACAAACGCCGTTTAAGCTGCGGAGCGCTGGCACCGACTGGGATGGTCGAGGGCCCCACTGGACGCACCAGGCCACCCCGGGACAAAAGGGGTCCCAAGGTCGGGCGGAGGATTTCCCTTTTTGAAAAGGATGGGGACCCGGACTTTTGCTTGCTTTTTAAAAGGGGAAGCCCCCCAAAATCTTTTTGGCCCGGATCAGTGGGCCCAAAGGGACCTGACCCCCCCCTTTTAGGGGTAAGTCCCCCCCAATTTTTTGGGGGTTCCTTTCGGGGAGGAAAAAGGGGGTACAACAGCATCAGCGGGCCCCGACCGCACTACAACCCCACCCCCCGGGTCGTACCGCAGGGGAAAAAAGGAGCCTGCAGGGGGGGTTCAAAAAAGGGGGCCCGGGGGGCCCCCCATGCGGGGGGGGCCCGCTGAGAGCTTGGGGGGCATGGACCTCGGGTCATAGTCCCCCAAACCCCAGGAGGTCAGGAAATGTTTGTCGTGGAGCAATTTTTTTTGGGGAAAAACCCAGAAGACCCCCACAGGTTTCCCCCCTGACCGGAAACCAAAGGGGGCTTTGCTAAGCCGCCCCGGGGGCGGTTGCCAACAACAGGGCGCCGGGGGCCAAAGAAAAAGCCAGCGACCTGGAGAGGGGGGAAAACCCCCAATTTGGGGCCCCGCCCCATATCCAGCCCCAGAGTTTCAAAAGGGGTTTACCCCCCCCTGCCCCCCAGGGGCCCCCAACAGAAAACCCCGCGTTGCCATAATTGCAATCGCCCCCGGAACTTTAAAAGGTGCTTTTCCCCGGCCCGAAGGCCCCCCCCTGCCCGAAAACCCCCCCCCTGTTTTTTTGTGGGGGGGGGGGTGGGAAAGGGGGCCCCCACAAAAACCAAAACCCCCCACCCGGCCGCTCAGCGGGCATGGGACTGCGGGGGGCAGGCGCCCGAACCGGGAAACCCCGGTTTTGCCCTGAGGGTGTCCCCTCAAGACTTGGTACCGGGAAAAAACCCTTTTTCCCCTTTGGAATTTTGGGGGGGTTGAACCGGGGTGCCCCTTGCCAAGGGGTATTTGGATTGGGGTGCCCCGGGGGGGGGGGGCGGGGGGTTTGGGGGTAACGCCAAAAAATTTCCCGCAAAAATTTTTTTTTGGGAACCCTTTTTTGGGGGGCTAGTGTCCCCCCCATGGGCCCCCGAAACCCCAAAATTCGCTCCCCAAGATTTTCATGGGTTACTGTGAAAAATAAGTTAATTTTAATGTGCCTCCAAAATGGAGGAGGGAGTGAAACCTGGGTAAGCCAAAGCAGACACTACACCACAGGGCTCAAGTGGGACAGGTGAGGAGGCTGTAGGGGGAGCTCAGGGTGGGGGGGGGGTGCTTGGGAGTGGGGGCCCCTAAGTGAATCCAGCCTGGGTTAGGGCCCCTGCAGGAAGGGAAAAACAGGCCATGGGGGGGGGGGGTGCCCCCCCCCCCCCGGGGGGGGAGCCACCAGGTGGCCCCCAGGTCAGGTTTTCCCCACATCCGGGTGTCAGGAAGTCGGGAAAAGTTCCTTTTCCCCGGGGGATTGGTCAGGGTGAGGGAAAAAAGCGGCCCCCCCTGGTTCAGCGGTCGGGCCGCTTTACCAGGAGGGGGGAGCGCTAAACCCCAAGGGCCCCGGGGGGGTCGGGTTTCCCCCTTTTGACCAATTTGGCCCCCGAGTCAGACAGTAGCCAGGGGAAACCCCGGGGAATGACAGGGCAGGGCTTTTTCTCAATTTTCCCTTATTGTCAGGGTTTCGGCAGCGTTGGAAGGACCCTACCTGAAGATCTCAAGGAAAAGGGGAAGGGGCCCCCCCTGGAGTCGCGCGAGCGGGGGGGTCGGGGCCCCGGGGAAGGCTGCCCCGGGAAGGCCCCAGCAGGGTTCCCCGGGGCGGGCCCCCGGGGCCGGGGACATTTTAGGGGTTTCCCACCGTTCGGGCGGAATTTTGGGATCGCCACGGTTCCCAAAAGGCCCCGGACCTTAGGGATCCAAAAAACCGGGCCCCCGGGTTTTGCTAGCATTTTACCCCGGGAAATTGGGGCCCGAGGTTTTGATAGCCTATCCGTTTGTAACCTGTCAGAGGGGGGGGAAGGCGGGGCCCCCCCCCCAAAAGCCCCTGGAACTCTCCCAACCCATCAAGATTTCTCGGGGTGGTGTGGATCTTTTTGGACCTCTTCCACCCCAGCCCCCCCGGAAAATGCTTCATAAAAAAGGTAGGGGACTATGCCCCCGGACCGGGGGGGGCGGTAGTTTGCGTCCATTCGGGCCGACAAAGGGAAAACTGCCTTTCCCCTGGAGTTTTTTTTCCGGGGGGGGGGTTTCCAAAAATGCTACCGCGGGGACCCGTTCATGTCGCGTTGGGGGGAGTCTCTTGTAAGCAGGTACAGGTGCAACTTCTGGTGGCCGCCCGTATCCCCAAACCCCTTGGCTTGTGTGAGGGGGTTCAATGGCATTAAAGCGATGCTAAAGGGTTTTGGCGATCCCGGGAGGAGGGGGGGCGGAAAATTCCCCCCCCTTGTTTTTTGTTTCCGGGGCTTCCACGGCCTCAAGGGGTTTCCCCCCCTTTGAGCCTGTACGGGCGACTGTAGGGGGGCCCGCTCGGGGGAAGGAAAATTGGGGGAAAGGGGGTCTAAAACCCCCCGGATGTCGGTCATTGAGTATGTCGTGCGCTTGGGGGCCAAAAAGGGCCCCTTACGCGGCTGGGCATGACAATAGGCCCCCGCTCAGGGCCCCGAAGGTGGGCGCCGGGGGTGTTGTAGGGGACCCCAGGTGGGTCAAAAGGGGGTGGGTACTGGCCCCGACCCAAAAAGTTTTTAGGCGGCCTGGGGGGTCCTTTTCCCCGTGCACGAGCGTCAACGCCTCCCTACCTGGCACCGGCCCCCCCCTGGAAAAGGGGGAAGGCCTTCCATGTGAAATGATGAAGGCCCCCATGAGGGGGGCTTATCCCCCAACCAGTGGCAACCTTTAGAGGACGGGAGTCAAAAAACCCCCGGGGTTGCCCCCCACCCCAAAGGAGGGTGCGGTAAAGGGGGCCCGGGGGGGAAAAAAGGGGGAAAGTGAACCCCCCTAGCGCCCTCAAAAACAGGGGGTTTTAAGGAAAAAGGTTGTGCCATTTTGTTGGGGCCTGTCCCCCCCTCCATTTTGTCAGTTACACACACGGGCTTTTAGCTATACGGGCCTTTAGCATTTCTGGGGGGGTTGGTCCCCTTTTTGAATCAAAGGCCTTTAATGAATTGGTTTTTGGGGGGGGTCGAATAATATTTTCAGTCATATGGAATTAGCTAAGCCTTGTTTCCTGCCCTATGAATTTCGGGCCCCGTTAATTGGGGGCTTAAAAAGGGGAAGGGCCCCCAGCGGTTCAAAAGCTGTAGCCAGGAAGAGGTGCTCTTTTCCCCCTTTCCACACAGAAGCCAGAAGTGGTCTAGGAAAGGACCAAAAAAAAAGGGGTTTGTCTTCCCCCGGGTGCGGGAAATATGCTTTGGGGCTACCTAACAAGACTATCCTGGGAAGGCAAAGCCTCCTTCCCTGCCCCACTAAAAACCGGTAATATTGATTTTTGCTTAACCTTTTATTTTGTACTTATTGTTGTATTTTTACTCTGCTGCAAACCTTGTAGTTCGTTTATGCTTTATGTTATTTTAAAATTATCTAGTGCCCTTTTTAAGGAAAATTAAACCTTAAAATTAATTTGGGGCTGAGTTTTTCCCCCTTTTGATCGAATTTAGAATCCGGGGGTAGGGGGGACCCCTTCCCGGGGCCCCTTTGTCTAGGTGCAGTCTTTAGACCTGAGAGACAAAGGGGGGCCCGGAGAGCTGCCCTGGGGGTTTTCCCCCCATTGGGGGGGGGGAAAAAAGGGATCGTCCGTCTTTTTTGGTGCGGCGGTGGTATCAGAGCTGTGTCCCCGGGGCCCCCCTGTGGCGGTCGGCGGGTTTCCTCACGGGCCCCCTTATTATGGAGAATTTTTTGGCCCTTCATACAAAAAGCATCACCCAGGGCCCCCCATCATATTGGAGCTTTCAAAGGGGGGACATCGACCTGGAAAAAGCTTTTACAGGGCCCATTATAATGGAGCTTTTTGGCCCAAAATATACACTAATTTTTCATCCGGGGGGGCCCCATCAATTCTGGGATCTTTGGGGTCATTTTTTTGGGGCTTCTTTTAGGGTAGGGAGCATTTTTATGGAATTTGGGCCTATTCTTTGGGAGTTTTTATAGGAGCCCATTCTGTTGGAGAATTAGGGGCCCTTTTTATTTTTAGGATTTTTTACTGTTAGGCTCTTATACTGTATGGAGAAATTTTTTGGGCCCCTTCTACTTTTGGGGGGCCCCCTTTTTATACTGTAGGCATTTTATGGGGCCTCTTTTCTGGGCATTATTGGGCTCATATATTTTTTGGGGAAATTTTTTTGGGCCCCAATTATTCTTTTTGGGGAGAAAATTGGCCTCATTATTCTGTATGGCGTTTTGTGGGGGTTAATCGGGGGAGAAATTTACTGTGGATTTTGAGCTTTTGTAGAATAAAAAAATAGTTTTCGTCATGAAATTTAAAAAAGTAAGTTTTGTAATTGTATTCCCCTATTTTTTCCCCTTTATGGAGATCATGAATTGTGGTATTTTTAAGGGGCCCACTGGATTTTCCCCCGGGGCACACGAAACCTGGACCCACCTCCCCCCCCCAACTTTAGAAAAAAACCCCCTTTTTCATGGAAAAACTATTTTATAAAGTAATGAAGGTTGCCAAGCTTAAGTAAAAGAATTGATGTCGGGGGATTAAATGGGCATGTTGGTGTTTTAAAAGCCCCCCAACCCCCTTGCCGACTTTGTTCCCTTGGGACTTCTTGGGTTTTTTTGTTTCGTGGACTCCGATTTCCCCTTTTTGGGGGGCCTTTTTTTGACTCGTTTTTTGGAAAGTCAGGTTTCGGGAAACCCCCCCTCGCCCAAAAAAAGGAAAAGCGCTCTCTTAGTGGTGATTCCCTTTTTGAGGTGACACAAGAGGAAAGGTGTTTTTGCTAATTGGGGGGAATGGGGGTCTTGGACGTGTCCACAAATGATGTAGTGATGGGAATTTTGGATTTTGGAAGGGCCCCCCAGTTAGGGGAAAACTGGGGGGTTCACCATACTGGGGGTTTACTCAGACCCGGGGGATGATGTCACTTTAAGAAAAAAGGGAGTACAGTAAAAGGGGGCCCCCCAAAGGGGGGAAAATCTTCCCCTGTCGGAGAGTGAAGGCTCCCAAAAACCTTTGTGGGGAGTGTGGAGTTTCTAAGGGTTAAAAAAAGTGAGGGCCCCCGAGGATGCCCCGGGGAGGGTTTTAAAAAAGGGGTTAAGGGGTCGGATATGGAAGTCGCCAACTCAGCGTGCTGGATGGGGGGGTCTTGGAGTCTGAATTTTGGGGAGTCAAGGCCGGGTTGGAGAGGGAAAACACAGGGCTTCCAAACCCCCAAAGAGTTTTTGGTGAAGACAGGTGGCAGATTTTCGGCCCCATTAAAGATAAAGAAGGAGCAGGGAAAAAAATAAAGGGGTCTGAGACAAGGGTAAAAAACGAGTGGAGGGACCGGGGGAAAGGAAGTTTTAACTTAAAGGGACTAGCTCGTGGCGGTCTTGAGGAAGTGTCTGAGGAAACCCCGGAAGAAATGGGACTTCACTCTTAAGTGCGTGATAGGGGTCCTGAAGAGTTAGAAGATGTGCCCCTGAGGGTGTGCATGGGCCTTTTTAAAAAAAGGGAGTAAAAGCCCATAGTGTAAAAGGGCCCCCCCCGAGAAAACCAATTGGGGGTTTTTTGGCAGAAAAGGGAAATCACAGGAAGCGGGTGGCTGTCCTAAGAATGCATCTGAAAATTCCACCAAAGATGATCAGTTGGGAAAAATAAAGGGTCGACGCCCGGGGGTGGGGGAAGCTAAAGTCGGGGGGCTTTGTAGAAGAAAAAATTCGGTTTTCCCGAAAACTGGTGGGGGAAAATATTGGGACTTGGAAAAGGGGATGAAAAATTTTGGTTTTAAAATTCCGGGGGGGAAGAGTGAGGATCCAAAGAAGGTAAAATCCGGTTGTTGGTGAAAATGGCAGGTTCCCCTTTTTTGTTGTTTTTTGTTTTGAGCTTCCGATACTGCAAAATATCGGGTATCGGCCGATATTAGCTGTATCGGAATTCCGATTCCGAGTTCCGATATTTTCGTCTTATCGGATACCGGAATCGGGATTGTCCTGTCACTGTCAGTGTCCGTCGGTCGGGTCTGTCAGGAGTCAGCGGCACTTACCCGGCAGAAGATCTCCGGCGGTCACGTCCTGCACTGCTCATGGCCGCCATTTCTTTTCCCCGGCGGTCACATGCAGTTTCTCGCGATAACTGCAGTGACTGCTGGGTAATCCCGGCCGTTAAAGCAGTCAGTCCGATGACGTCACCGCCGGGGAAGCAGGTAATCAGCTGTGCTGCGTTGCAATGACAGGCTCTGCCTGTCATTGCGATGTAGCAGAGTTGGATCGTCGTGGGACTGTCGTTATGGACTGCGTCGGGACAGGTGGTATACTGTTGGTTTGTTTTTTTTCTTTTTTTACAGGAGATCGATGGCGTCGCAGGAATGAGAGAGTAATAAAAGAAATGAAAACTGTGTTGTTCTTTTATTTCATTAAAAGACTTTTTTCTTGCTGTGTCTTTTTTTTATACATTTAATAACTTTGGGATTAATAAGGATCGGTGTATTATTGACGCTATCCATTATTAACGGGCTTATTGTCCCCGTGCAATCAACGGTGACAATAACCCCTTATTACCCCGCTTGCCACCGCTACAGGGCAAGTGGGAAGAGCGGGTTAAAGTGCCACAATTGGCACATCTTTTGATGCGCCAAATGTGGGGCTGCTGTAGCCTGGTATTTTTCAGGCTGTTGAGGGCCAAAATCCATGGGCCTTGACAGTCTTTTAATACCAGGCCGCAGCAGTCTGCATTTTACTTGGCTGGTTAACAAAAATAGGGGGGATCCCACGCCGTTTTTTTTTCGAGGGGTCCCCTTTTTTTTGTTAACCAGCCAAGCTAAGCAGACTGCTGTGGCCTGGTATTATCAGGCTTGCAAGGTCCATGGATATTGGATCCTTACCAGCCTGAAAAACCAGGCCTCAGCGGTCTGCTTCTATCTGGCTGGTTAACAAAAATAGGGGGGACCCCACGCCAATTTTTTTCAAGGGGATCCCCTATTTTTGTTAATCAGCCAAGATATGCAGACTGCTGTGGCCTGGTATTATCAGGCTGGCAAGGTCCATGGATCTTGGCTCCTTAACAGCCTGAAAATCCAGGCCTCAGCGGTCTGCTTCATCTGGCTGGTTAACAAAAAATAGGGGGGACCCCACGCCAATTTTTTTCGAGGGGATCCCCTATTTTT
The DNA here is from genome assembly GCA_033576555.1 of Oophaga sylvatica. Taxonomy (NCBI): domain Eukaryota; kingdom Metazoa; phylum Chordata; class Amphibia; order Anura; family Dendrobatidae; genus Oophaga; species Oophaga sylvatica. Next base: position 49,449 of record JARQOD010003778.1, on the reverse strand, counting down.
GTTAATCAGCCAAGATATGCAGACTGCTGTGGCCTGGTATTATCAGGCTGGCAGGTCCATGGATCTTGACTCCTTAACAGCCTGAAAATCCAGGCCTCAGCGGTTTTCTTCATCTGGCTGGTTAACAAAAAATAGGGGGGACCCCACGCCAATTTTTTTCGAGGGGATCCCTATTTTTGTTAAATCAGCCAAGATATACAGACTGCTGTGGCCTGGTATTATCAGGCTGGCAAGGTCCATGGATCTTGGCTCCTTAACAGCCTGAAAATCCAGGCCTCAGCGGTTTTCTTCATCTGGCTGGTTAACAAAAATAGGGGGGACCCCACGCCAATTTTTTTCGAGGGATCCCCTATTTTTGTTAATCAGCCAAGATATACAGACTGCTGTGGCCTGGTATTATCAGGCTGGCAAGGTCCATGGATCTTGGCTCCTTAACAGCCTGAAAATCCAGGCCTCAGCGGTCTGCTTCATCTGGCTGGTTAACAAAATATAGGGGGGACCCCACGCCATTTTTTTTTCGAAGGGAACCCCTATTTTTGTTAATCAGTTCCCTCTGACGTCACTGATTGTGTCCCTGGCTGACCTGAAGTGAAAGTGGAAAGCAATCAATTAAGCTTTCCACTTAAGGGCCCGTCTCACATAGCGATATCGCTACCGAGATCGCTGCTGAGTCACTAGTTTTGTGACGCAGCAGCAAGCTCACCAGCGATATCGCTGTGTGTGACATTCAGCGACGATCAGCCCCCCTGCCGGGTATCGCTGATCGTCGCTGAAATGTCAGGACCTTTGATCGCTGGTTTCCCGCTGACAGGCACACATCGCTGCGTGTGACAGGCGGGAGACCAGCGATCCGCTGGTAACCAAGGTACACAGTGGGTTTCCAGGCGCGGGGCTGTGCCTAGAAACCCGCTGTGTACCTTGGATACCAGCGCCCTGATGCAGGGAGTGGTATCCAAGGTACACAGCGGGTTTCCAAGCGCTGCGCGGTGCCTGGAAAACCCGCTGTGTACCTTGGTTACCAGCGGATCGTGGTCTACCGCCTGTCACACGCAGCGATGCGTGCCTGTCAGAGGGAAACCAGCGATCAAAAAAAGGTCCTGACTTTCTGCGACGTCAGCGATACCCGGCAGGGGGCTGATCGTCGCTGAATGTCACACACAGCGATATCGCTGGTGAGCTCGCTGCTGCGTCACAAAACTAGTGACTCAGCAGCGATCTCGGTAGCGATATCGCTATGTGAGACGGGCCCTTAAGCGATGTTACCCGCAGTGTCGCTGTCCCAGATCGCTGCCTGTTTGGCAGCTCAGCAGCGATCATGTAGCGATACACCAGCGATCCTGACAAGTGCATATCGTTGTCGGGATCGCTGGTGTATCGTTATGTGACACCCAGCCTTTACTCTCCTGTCAGGCAGGAGAGGAACTCATTCATTTGGGGTTTACTGTGAGGCTGCAGCATTAGCTGGGGTCCTGCAGTAAACATTAACCCTTTCTGAAGGATTACACCGTGGGACCTGACTGTGCATGGGATAGGTAAGAATAATTTTGCTTTTTTATTTTATTTTTATTACAGGAAATGGTTTTTGCAGTAAAATAAAAGATGGTCAAAAACATGTGTCTTTATTTCATTAAAATGATTTTTAATTAAAGTGTGTGTGTTTTATTTTTATTTCATGCAATAGGATTAATAATTGATAGTTGTCTAATTGACAGCTCTCAATTATTAACCTGGCTTAAGGTCACCTTTCAATAGCAAGGTGGCTTTAACCCCATATTAACCCATTCGCCACCGCTACAGGGCAATGGGAATAGACGGGCAAAGTGCCAGAAAGGGCGAATCTAATTATAGATTTGTCTTTCCTGGGGTGTCTGGGGGCAGATGTTAGTAGCCGGGGGGGGCAAAAATAATGGTCCCTCTCTGGGCTATTATTATCTGCCCCCACTCACTGGCTTTGTCTGTCTGGTTGCGAAAATAGGGCGGGAGCCCACGCATTTTTTTTCAGCAATTTTACACCTCATATATATATATACATGTCATTGAATTTGTGACACATATATATATATATTTATATTTGTAGTTCATACACTTCTACATAGTATAATAGCCGCTAATTCAATTGCCGGCTTTTGTGAAAATGCAGAACCCGACATGAAATGACACTTGGTGTACATAGGGTTAACCATGTCTTTTCATGTCCTTTGCTATCTAATTTGCACAAACAATTAAATCAGACTATGTGTGCAAAATTTCACACCTGTAGGGGTTAATTAAAGGTAAATTCGTAGCAAAAAAGTCCGTTTTTTTTACAACGAATTTACACCTTTAATTAACCCCTACAGGTGTGAAATTTTGCACACATAGTCTGATTTAATTGTTTGTGCAAATTAGATAGCAAAGGACATGAAAAGACATGGTTAACCCTATGTACACCAAGTGTCATTTCATGTCGGGTGACATGAAATGACACTTGGTGTACATAGGGTTAACCATGTCTTTTCATGTCCTTTGCTATCTAAGGCCGGAGTCACACTGGCGACAAAATCGGACGACTGCAATGCGATGAAATATCGCATTGCAGTCGGACCTATGTTAATCTATGGAGCAGCTCCCAGTATCAGATTTTTTGTGGTCCGTTTTAAACGTCCGTGTACAATCGCAGCATGCTGCGATTGTCACCGATTGTCGGTCGACAATCGCCAATGCAAGTCTATGGGAGCGATGAAAAATCTGATTACAAACGGACCACACTGTGTGACTTGCGATGAAATCGCATCGGTGTCCTTTAGAAAAGCCGGCAATTCATCCCCGCCTATACTGTAAAATCACACTGACAGCTTTAATAAAGACTAGAAAGAATAGATATATACACATAGAACACATACATATTATATATACATGTCATTGTGACATGTATATATACATATATTTATAGTTCCTAGACTTCTACATACTGTAATAGCCGCTAATTCAATTGCCGGGTTTTGTGAAATCACAGAAGCCGACATGAAATGATACATTGTTTCCACACATTTAACCATGTAATTTCATGTATTTTTATATATGTTTGAAACATACAATTACATGAGTGTATTTGTGCAAAATTTCAGACATGTAGGGGTTAATTAAAGGTGTAATTTCGTTGAAAAAAAATGCGTGGGCTCCCGCTGTATTTTCTCCACCAGACAGACAAAGCAAAGCGAGTGGGGGCAGATAATAATAGCCCAGGGAGGGTGCATTTTTTTGTGCCCCCCCTGGCTACTAACATCTGCCCCAGACACCCCAGAAAGGGCAAATCTATAATTAGATTCGCCCTTTCTGGCACTTTGCCCGTCTATTCCCATTGCCCTGTAGCGGTGGCGAATGGGTTAATCTCACCTTACTGTCACCTTGCAATTGAAAGGTGACCTTAAGGCAGGTTAATGATTGATAGCTGTCAATTAGACAACTATCAATTATTAATCCTATTGAAGTAAATAAAAAAACACACACACTTTAAGAATAAATAATTTTAATGAAATAAAAACACATTTTTTTGACCATATTTTATTTTACACTAAATCCGTGCGAAGCCATTGATCTCCTAAAATAAAGAAAAAGAAATAAAACAACATTATTCTTACCTATTCCGCCGATCTGTCACGTCCCACGCTGTAATCCTTCACAAAGGGTTAACTAGCTTTGAGCCAAGCAGTGCAAGTAATCCTGCATGCTCAGCTCAAAGCTCATGAATGAATAAGTTCCTCTCCTGGCGACAGGAGAGGATGTGTTTCATGAATGAAGCTTAATTGATTGTGTCCACTTTCCCTTTAGGTCAGGTCACTACAGTTAAATTGCCAATAAATCAATTAAGCTCCATTCATGAATCTATTCCTCTACTTTCGCTGGGAGAGGAAGTTATTCATTCAGGGGAATACAGGTCTGAGACAGCATTATTAGCTCTCTGCGACCTGTAACCTGTTAACCCTTTCTGATGGATTACACCGTGGGACCTGACTGTACATCGGATTGGTAAGTATAATTTTGCTTTTTTATTTTATTTTTATTACAGGAAATGGTTTTAGCAGGAAAATAAAATATGGTCAAAAACTGTGTGATTATTTAATTAAACTTATTTTTTATTAAAGTGTGTGTGTTTGATTTTTCTTTCATACAATAGGATTAATAATTGATAGTTGCCTAATTGACAGCTATCAATTATTAACCTGGCTTAAAGTGACCTTTCAATTGCAAGGTCATTTTAACCCCTTATTAAACCCATTCGCCACACGCTACAGGGCAATGGGAATAGACGGGCAAAGTGCCAGAAAGGGCGAATCTAATTATAGATTTGCCCTTTCTGGGTGTCTGGGGGCAGATGTTAGTAGCCAGGGGGGGGCACAAAAAAAATTTACCCTCCCTAGGCTATTATTATCTGCCCCCACTCGCTTGCTTTGTCTGTCTGGTGGAGAAAATACAGCGGGAGCCCACGCATTTTTTTTTAACGAATTTACACCTTTAATTAACCCCTACATGTCTGAAATTTAGCACACATATACTCATGTAATTGTATGTTTCAAACATATATAAAAATACATGAAATTACATGGTTAAATGTGTGGAAACAATGTATCATTTCATGTCGGCTTCTGAGAATTCACTGAAGCCGGCAATTGAATTAGCGGCTATTACAGTATGTAGAAGTGTAAGAACTATAAATATATGTATATATATATGTCACAATGACATATATATATATATATATAATATATATATATATATATATATATATGTGTATATATCTATTCTTTCTTTTGGCATTTAAATACTATTCTTTTGGATCCATTATATGTCAGTTTTGCAAGCCTGCGAGAAAATCTCGCAAGTCGGATGAAAATCGGATGTTACAAGGTACACACACATGCGATTAAATCGCATCTTTGAAGGAAAATCGGATGCCAGAAGGATGTGTGATGTTTTTATTTTGATCCGATTGTCGACCGTCTAAAACGGACCGATTTTTTGTGGTTGTGTGTGACTCCAGCCTAATTTGCACAAACAATTAAATCAGACTATGTGTGCAAAATTTCACACCTGTAGGGGTTAATTAAAGGTGTAAATTCGTAGCAAAAAAAGTCCGTTTTTTTTACAACGAATTTACACCTTTAATTAACCCCTACATGTCTGAAATTTAGAAACACATATACTCATGTAATTGTATGTTTCAAACATATATAAAAATACATGAAATTACATGGTTAAATGTGTGGAAACAATGTATCATTTCATGTCGGCTTCTGTGATTTCACTGAAGCCGGCAATTGAATTAGCGGCTATAACAGTATGTAGAAGTGTAAGAAACTATAAATATATGTATATATATATATGTCACAATGACATATATATATATATATATATATATATATATATATATGTGTATATATCTATTCTTTCTTTTGGCATTTAAATACTATTCTTTTGGATCCATTATATGTCAGTTTTGCAAGCCTGCGAGAAAATCTCGCAAGTCGGATGAAAATCGGATGTTACAAGGTACACACACATGCGATTAAATCGCATCTTTGAAGGAAAATCGGATGCCAGAAGGATGTGTGATGTTTTTATTTTGATCCGATTGTCGACCGTCTAAAACGGACCGATTTTTTGTGGTTGTGTGTGACTCCAGCCTAATTTGCACAAACAATTAAATCAGACTATGTGTGCAAAATTTCACACCTGTAGGGGTTAATTAAAGGTGTAAATTCGTAGCAAAAAAAGTCCGTTTTTTTTACAACGAATTTACACCTTTAATTAACCCTACAGGTGTGAAATTTTGCACACATAGTCTGATTTAATTGTTTGTGCAAATCAGATAGCAAACGACATGAAAAGACATGGTTAACCCTATGTACACCAAGTGTCATTTCATGTCGGGTGCTTCTGTCTTTTCACTGAAGCCGGCTTTACCCGGCAATTGAATGAGAGGATATTTTACTATGTAGAAGTGTATAAACTATACATATATGTATATATATATGTCACAATGACATGTATATATATATATATAGTATTCTATGTGTGTATATTTAGTGTTTACAAGGAAAGAATGGGTTTTTTTTAGTTGCGATATTTTGTTCCCATAGACTTACATGGGACTTCCGGTATCGGTATCGGGTATCGCCGATATTTTAGTGATATCGGCGATACCATTCCGATTCCGATACTTTAGGATATCGGAAAGTATCGCTCAACTCTATTGTTGTTGGCTCAGTGGAAAGCCTTAGGAACATCAGAATGCTCCTGGAATATCGAGTGACGTACCTACGAGAGGTAGAGCAGCTGATCTGGGAAAGAAAGCAGATTAAGGTACACCTGCAGGAGTTGGAACGAAGATGTAGACTGCTTCCAGCCCGAGATATGGAGAGACGAGAGGCTTCTCTGGGGACTGGCAGTACGTGGTCTGAAGCAATGAGGGTTAGAGGAGGTGACTCCTCTGTTGGCTCAGGGCTGAGTGACCTAAGTGGGAGACCCAGTAGCGGACGAAAGGACGGAGGGTCAGTCTCAGATCAACCAGTAGGCTCGACTGGACGATGGACTCATGACCGCAACAACCGTAGGAGGCGGCCATGGAAAGAATGGTCGTGTGACGGGACACACTTGGAAAGTGGGTTGATTACAAAGGGTCTGGTGACACAGACAGAAAGACAAGGCCGACATATTGACTGCTGGGACGGAGAAGGCCTAACAAAGGGGTGGTGTTGAAAGATGCCCCAAATCGACTGAGTCGGTCCCCTCGACTTGTAGGGCAAGGTAACATGGGTGCCCTATCTCAAGGCCCTCGGTTTAGGATAAGTGTTCATCCCACAAGTTTGAACAGAGGGGGAAGGTATGTGATGTAGTGACCCATGCTGCAGCTAGGGGCGCTGTATATGCTCCTCAAGATATGCATGGAGGCGTGATTTTGATAGTAAAACAGTCCTCGGAATTGTTGTGAATGGCAGGTATGTGTCGCAGAGGTCCTCTGCGCTGTAAGCCAAAGTAATGTTGTAGTCCCACAAGAGTTGTGTTTATTTTACTAGGGTGGATTACAGGGTTAGTCGGAGAGCTGGGTGGGACTGGCTAACCACACATACACCGCCCACTTGTGGTTGTGAGTTTTGAGGACCTGAAGTGAGGTCATGATCATGTGAACAGACCATCCATACCACACCTGTGGGAGTGGTTACAGGTATGTAAGGAAGGAGTTGGCACATGGAGAGTGCTGAGAGTGTGTTGGGAGTCTGTCAGTCTGGACAGAGCTGCCATGATGTCCAGGCTGGACATCACACAGACTGGGGAAGCAGTGCTGGCGAGTCTGAGCCAGAGGACTGGACGGTCTTGAAAACCGTGAGTGACACTGACCGTGGTCAAAGAGAAGTGAGAAATGCTTATTGGATACCTCTGAGGTGAAGAGGGATCTGGGAACCTGAGTGGCCAACAGGTGACAGATAGGAGTCTGTGGTATGCCGACCAGGGTCAGGAAGACTGTGTTCATGCCGTGAGAAGTATTGGTGAGAAAGAGACTGTGTTTTGAGGTTTACTGGATGCCTCTGAAGCCAAGAGGTCTCCGGGAACCTGTGTGGTCGACACCAACAGGTAACGGACAGGAGTCTGTGTGGGGCTGCCAGGGATCAATAAGAGACTGTACTTTGTCTAATGGCTGCTGTAAATAAACCAAATGGACTGTTGTTTTAACCCTGAGTGTGCCAGTATTTACTTCCAAGACCAGCTGTTATGATTTGGTAGCTGAGGAGGACAGGAGCCAAAAACAGCCAAGGCAGCTGAACACCAGAGAGTTTGGGAACTAAAAGGTTGCAGACCCCTAGACTAACCGCACAACTAGAAGCAGCCGTGGGATGTACCTACGGTGACCTAGACGCCTTGACACAGCCGGAGAGATTAGCTACACCTGAAGATAGAAAGAGGAAAGCTAACTGCCCCGGAGTAGAGCCCCAAAGGAAAAGGCAGCCCCCACACATGTAATGGCGGTTAGACAAGATGAAATTACAAACGCAGGTAGAAAATAGAGTGAGCAAATTCTGGGGCCAAAAGCTATCTAGACAGGACCGGATAGGAAAGAATACTGTCTGCAACCCAGCAAAACCCTAGGAAAAATTTCAACACTTCTGATTCAAAAATGCTGAGACCACACGATCTCGCCCCCACTTAATCAGATCTCTGGTGTGAACACGCCGCTACCCAGCAGCACTGAAACAACAGGAACAGAGCAAATGAACAGAAACAAATGAGAACCAGAGACCAGCACAGGCCCCTGTAGGGGACCCGGCTGACCTCACAAAGCAGGGCAGCAAAAACAAAGAAAATCTAAGCACAGAAAAAAAAACAGGAAGTAACTTAACTGAATGTTCGCAGGAGACAGCAGAAAACCAGCTGACTTCCAAACTAGACCAGGAAGAGGAAACTAATCACCGGTGAGGATCATGGGAGGGCAGCTCACTTATATCAGCCCAGTCGGTCTCCCCTGATTGCCAATCTTCGCTTCCAGGTGATAAAGCCTTGTCATTCAATACAGTTTCAATACCATCAGCAACCACCAGAGGAAGCCTCCGCTCAGAAGTCATTTCCAACATGTTCACAACACCAGCAAAGCGAGTAATCCCCATCCACAGACAGTGTGGAATGTTGCAATGGATAGTACAGAAGGGGGAGTAGTAGTAGATGGATACTAAAGGGGGTGAGTAGCAGAAAATGGATAGTACAAGAGATGGAGTCGTAGTAGATAATGGATAGTACAGGAGGGGGAGAAGTAGTAGTATATGGATGGTACAGAGGGAGCAGTAGCAGATGGAGAGTACAGGATGTGGAGTAATAGGAGATGGACAGTACAGGAGGGAGTTAGTAGTAGATGGATAGTACAGGAGGTGCAGTAGTAGTAGTAGATGGACTGTACAGGGGGTGGAGTAGTAGTAGATGGATAGTACAGAGGCAAGTAGTAGTAGATGGATAGTACAGGGGGTGAGTAGTAGTAGTAGATGGATAGCTAAGGAGGTGCAGTAGTAGTAGATCTACAGGTCAGGGTTGGATTGGTAATAGTAGATGGATAATACAGGGAGGAGTAGCAGTAGTAGATGGAGAGTAAAGGGGGTGAGTAGTTGAAATAGTAGATAGCTAGTACAGGAGGTGGAGTAGTAGTAGATGGATAACGGGGTGGAGTAGTAACAGTGGATAGATAGTACATTAAGTGGAGTAGTAGTAGATAGATAGTACAGGGGGAGTAGCAGTAGTAATAGATGGATAGTATAGGAGGTGTTGTAGTAGTAGATGGACAGTACAGGCATGAGTATTAGTAGTAGATGGATGGTACAGAAGGTAGAGTAGTAGTAGTAGATCGATAGTACAGTAGGTGGAGTAGTAGTAGCTGGATAGTACAGGAGGTGAGAGAGGTGGTGAAGTAGTAGTAGTAGATGGATAGTACAGTGGTTGCAGTAGTAGTAGATGGATAGTACAGGATGTGGAGTATTAGGAGATGGAGAGTACAGGTGGAGTAGTAGCAGATGGATAGTACCGTAGGTGCAGTAGTAGTAGTAGATGGTTAGCTCAGGAGGTGCAGCAGTAGTAGTAGATCTACAGTACAGGGGTGGATTAGTAATAGTAGATGGATAGTTCAGGGGTGAGTTGTAAGTGTAGATGGATAGTACAAGGGTAAGTAGTAGTAGTAGAAAGATAGTACAGGAGGTTGAGTAGTAGTAGTAGATAGATGGTACAGAAGGTGTAGTAATAGTAGATGGATAGTACAGGAGGTGTAGCAGTAGTAGAAGGATAGTACAAGAGGTGTAATAGTAGATGGATAGTACAGAAGGTGAAGCAGTGGCAGATAGATAGTACAGGGTGGAGTAGCAGTAGTAGATGGATAGTGCAGGGAGTGAGTAGCAGTAGTAGTAGTAGATGGATAGTACAGGAGGTGGAGTAGTAGTAGATGGATAATAATGGGGTGGTGTAGTAGCTGTGAATAGATAGTACAGAAAGTGGAGTAGTAGAAGATGGTTAGTAAGGGGGGAGTACTAGTAGTATTAGATGGATAGTACAGGAGGTGGAGTAGTAGTAGATGGATAACACAGGATGTGCAGTAGTAGTAAAGGATGGACAGTACAGAAAGTGGAGCAGTAGTAGTTGATGGATAGTTCAGGAGGTAAGTAGTAGTAGTAGATGGATAGTACAGGGCGGAGTAGCAGTAGTAGATAGATAGTACAGGGGGTGAGTAGCGAATGTCATAGACTGCAAGAAAGAGAACTATGATATGCCATGGACTTCTATAGCCCCCACCCTGGATATGCCCCCATCCCCCCATCCACCTACCCTATGCCATGGACATCTATAGCCCCCACCCTGTATTTGCCCCCATCACCTGTTATGAATGTACTAGAGATGGTTTCTGAGCAGAGGCTCCCTCTGGTGGTTACAGACAGTACTGAACCTTTCAGCGAGGAATGGCAATCTGGGATCACGGACTGGTCTGATCCAAGGGAGGTTCCCTCCCATGATGGTTGCCGGTGATCAATTGTTCTTGTCTCAATTGTGGTTCCTGGTTCATTTGGAAGTTTGCTGAGTCTTGCCTGCGTCTTCTGCTATCAGATAAGATATTTTCTGCTTTTATTTTTGTGCTTGCTTTTTGCATTGTTCACTGCACTTCTGTGGAGGTCAGGCAGGTCCCCTCCGGGGGGCTTGTGCTCCTCTCAGTTTATCTGAAGCCACTGTTATTTGTTCATTTGCTTTTTCCTGTTTTTTCAGTGGCTGCGGCTTAGTTTTGTTACACCAGAGATCTGATTTAGGTGATAGAGATCGTATGATCTCAGGTATTTTTGCAATCATAAGAGTTGGTATTTTTTAGGGTTTTTTTTGGATTGCAGTGAGTATCCTTTCCTGTACTTTTCTGTCTAGACAGATTGGGCCCCAGCATTTGGTCATTCTATTTTCTGTCTGTGTCCGTGCTTCTTCTTGTCTAACCGCCATTACATGTTTGGGGGCTTCCTTTTTTCTTTGGGGATCTGCTCCGGGGCAGATAGCTTTCATCTTTCTGCCTTTAAGTGTAGTTATCTCTCAGGCTGTGATGAGGCGTCCTCTAGTTGTGTGGTTAGTTCAGGTTACTGCAATCCAATAGGTTCCAGCCTCTCTGGTGTATTGCCGTTTTTGCTTATTCTCCTCAGCTACCAAAACACAACAGTATCACTGGCCCAAACTGAAAATTATATGTTACTCACAGAAGGGAAAAATAGTGTGGAATGAAAAAAAAAAAGTTGTCAGAGTTGTCAGAGATATTTTTTTTCCCTGTTTGTTGCATTTTTTCCCTCTTTTTCTCTGGGTGCTGTAAGATTTCCAACTCACTCAGCTGCGACGGAGGCAATCAGGATGCACTTTTATATCAAAAGTTCATCAGGTTTATTACTTCATAAACCTCACAGCAACATATAGTACAGTTCCCCAGTACTTCAGCTCGGTCCTGGAACCCCACTCCTCAGACACAGAGACCTCTCTGTAATGTCCCGCCGGGACACATGGAAGTCTGTCCACACTGGCAGACTCCCACACCACTCTCTACTTGTCTCAGCCAGACTCCCTTGAGACACTTCCCAGTCTCAGACAGAATCCCTTGAGACAGACTACAGAGACACTTCCCAGTCTCCCACGATCTCTCCTCCAGGTGCAAAACACACTCCATTACATAGGTGTAACTCCACCCACAGGTGAGGTCAGGAATCACATGGTTAGGTCACATGGTCATGACCTCACCACAGGTCCTTCAGATGCACACCATTACATACAGGTTTTATCCCGGGTATTCAGACACATACCCCTTGGGTGGGTTTGTAGGTGACTGGACCCGCCCAGCTCTCCAAGTCACCTGGAAGCCTCCCAATGTATAGCACAACTCAGCAGTAGATCTGCTGAACCAAAACATATCCAGGCTTCCATCACAGGGCCACCCACCTCTGCGATACATACCGTCCATCCATCACATGCCTCCATGCATATCCCGAGGGCCATACACAGTGCCCCCTAGCTGCATCAGGGGTCATTACACCACATACCTCCCCCCTCTGTTCAAACTTGTGGGGTTGAACAATTGTTACCCGACCAGAGATCCTTCTCGGTCGTCTCTGCCAGCCACCCCGTCTCTCTAAGTCGGGCCCTGCTACTGATCTCTTTTGTAGGCATCCGTCCTCTGACTCTGTCACATCTGTTGCTGACGCCCCCTTGTCAGACCACCCACATCCCCAGCGGTCAGTACGGCGTCGCAATTCTCTTGCACCCCTACGTCCTGTCTGGTCTGCGTCCTTTTCCTTTTTCCCACTATAGGTTCTCCTACTTAGGTCACTCATCACTGAGCTAACTGAGGCATCACTACTTCTACCTCTTCTCCTCTCTATACCACGGGTTGAAGGTGGAGGCCATCTTCTTTCTATTTCCTGCAGGTTTCTGTTGACCTGGTCCCTCTCAAGTCGTAGCAGCTCTACTTCTCTTAGGTACGACACACGATACTCCAGGAGCATCTGGATATTCCCAAGGCTCTCCCTGGACCCGATAATGAGGAACGGAACCATCCCATCTTTAGCCACTACCTGGACTTCGTCATCAGCCGGAATCCTGACTCTCGTCACACCGGACTTATTCACCATCTCCTGCATCACTTTCCCGAGTCTTCCGATGACCTTCTTCACCAGACCTCTGGGCACTTGAATGATGTCTTCCATCAAGCCAAGCTGATTTTGAGTCTTTCTTGCTTGCTCCAGACGTCGAGCGGCTTCTTTATTTCTCAACAGGATCACCTGTTTCGTGCGGAGACAATGTAGATGCATGTCCCTCAGGATAGCCACCCGCTTCATCGTGACTTCCCTAGTCGACAGTATGACCAACTGTTTCAATTCTGGCACCCAGTTCACACTGCATGCTTCTACTGCCTTTCTAAAGGCCTCATGCACCTCCTCAATGGCACACACTTCTCGCCTGTCTTCGGGTATCTCTATTACACACTTGAAAACGGACCCGTCACCTTCTTGGACAGACTGTTGTACCTCCTTGTCCTGAGCGTTAGTACGGTTTTCCAAGACCTCGCTCCAACCGTACAGATCCCTCCATTCAGCGGCTGTATAGGAACTCCCCTGTCCCACAAGTCAGAGAACAGTTTAGAGTCCCGGCCTACAACTACTGGACACACCAAATTTGGGACTATAGCGACCTCCTGTTCCCTCATGTCCCAGCCTGCCCCCAAATTTACCCTGGCCACGGGATACTCCTTAGTGTTCTCATGAATGCAGGTGACCCCGACCTTTCTACCGGGTATTTGAGACCCCTTAGGTGCAACTCTGACTAAAGTCACCGGACTCCCCGGGTCGATCAGACCAACCATATCCTCATTATCTATCGGCAGGTCACACCCCCGTAGCCTGGCGCCTGGTGGATATTTCCTAAGGCAGACTGGACACATATAACATATTTGCCCCGGGCAACAGTTGGTCTGCACCTCCCCTTTAACGTTGGGATCCTCCACCCCCTTTTTGCCAACTATCCCCTTTTGGGTTGCCGCCCCCTTTTGGGACTCCGCCCCCTTTTGGGCCACCATCCCCTTTTGGGTTGCCACCCCCTTTTGGGACTCCGCCCACTTTTGGACCATCACCCCTCCTTGGGTTATACACCGTGGACTCTGCCACGTCTCTACCAGACCCCAGTTCGCACAAACCCTTATGTCTCTTTGGGCTGGTACTGTTCCTTTAAGAGGTCACCCACTCTGGACCTCTGATGTCCTTATGGTACCTCACCAGCTCCTGCTGGTACTGCCACCACCCGCCAGCACCTCCGGCTGCCACGCACAAGTAGCTGCTGCCACTGCAGCTCTTGCTGCTGCAGAACCTCTTGCTGTCCTTGCCACTGCCGCAAGTCCCTGCACCGCCGACTTTGTGAACTCGCTGGTCCACAGTCTGCCGCTTGTCCCCTTCGTGAACCCACGAGTCACAGTCAGCCGCTTGTCCCCTTCGTGACCCCACGAGTCACAGCCAGCCGCTTGTCCCCTTCGTGGACTCTGACGAGCCACAGCACACACCTTATATGTGTTCCAGAGAAAAAAAAACACCAAAAAAAAAACAGTTTCTCACTGACCCGTCAGCACACCACAGACTCCTGTCTGTCACACTCTTGGCCACAGAGATTTCCAGACACCTCCTCTCTCAGAGGCATCCCACAGAGGGAAAAAAAACAGTCTTTCACTGATCTGTCAGTACAACACAGACTCCTGTCTGTTACACTCCCGGCCAGAGATTTGCGGACACCTCCTCTGAGGTATCCTCTCAGCATGCTTTTTCTCCATTTTCAATGACCCCGGTCACCATAACACAGACTCCTGTCTGTCACCACTGTTTAACAGCTTCTTCAGATACCTCATATCAGAGGCACCACATAAACAAAAACACAGTTTATTCGTGACCACTGGTCACACTCACGGTTTTCACCGACCGTCCGTTCCTCCTCTGGTTCCTGATTCCCAGTCCTGGAACATGTGCTCCTTGGGCCGCTGCCAGCATTCCATCCACCAATTGTAAGATTTCCAACTCACTCAGCTGCGACGGAGGCAATCAGGACGCACTTTTATATCAAAAGTTCATCAGGTTTATTGCTTCATAAACCTCACAGCAACATATAGTACAGTTCCCCAGTACTTGAGCTCGGTCCTGGAACCTCACTCCTCAGACACAGAGACCTCTCTGTAATGTCCCGCCGGGACACATGGAAGTCTGTCCACACTGGCAGACTCCCACACCACTCTCTACTTGTCTCAGCCAGACTCCCTTGAGACACTTCCCAGTCTCAGACAGAATCCCTTGAGACAGACTACAGAGACACTTCCCAGTCTCCCACAATCTCTCCTCCAGGTGCAAAACACACTCCATTACATAGGTGTAACTCCACCCACAGGTGAGGTCAGGAATCACATGGTTAGGTCACATGGTCATGACCTCACCACAGGTCCTTCAGATGCACACCATTACATACAGGTTTTATCCCGGGTATTCAGACACATACACCTTGGGTGGGTTTGTAGGTGACTGGACCCGCCCAGCTCTCCAAGTCACCTGGAAGCCTCCCAATGTATACTGAGGGTAAATGATGTGCACACTGTAAAGTTAATAGTTGGTGCTGGCTGAACCACGTATCCAATGTAATAGAGAAAACAGCCGCACTCCGTATTGAATGTGAAGCAAAAAAAGTTTCATTTACTATAACAACAGTGCAGAAATCAGCCACAACAATCTATCGTGTGGTATGCAGGCAAAACGGACACAATTAGCTGGGTTAACGTTTCGACCATATGTGGTCTTTCTCAAAACCAAACTGCGGAACAAAGCATAAACAACAAAATCAAAAAAAATACTACACATATGTTTAAACAACAAAAAGAAAATTACTATATACATATATACATATCTACAAAGTACTAAGTACAACATAGAGTCCCATAGTAAGGGGATCATTGCATAGAAAACAAGATTACATAAGTTTGAAGAAATATTGAAAATTAATTATATTTTGTGTTATAAAAGCAAAACAGATAGAGCAGTATACATACAATGGTCAAACAGCGTCCTCCTATAAGTTACTGACTAGCTAGTAAGTCCCGGAGTAGATATACATAGAAAATGTGTACTAATATACGATTTATCTGTTGCAAAGCATTCAATTAAGTAACACCGGGAATAGGAAAAATAGTATAGAATACTGATGCAAACAGGCTCATAGATACAAACTATATGCATACAATATTTCAGGTACACAGGTCCAGCAGGCACAAAAATGACTAACCTTAAAGATGCAAGGTATGGAGGGAAGAGATAGGCAGGAGCCAAGTCCCGTGCAGGCTGTATGTGAAAATGAGTGAAGGAAAGAGAATGAGTCTCAAGAGAAAGCAATGTTCAGGTATAGCAATGCTCAGATATAGTACAAAAGGTATAACCCGGTCCAAGAGACATAGCACAAACCTGGAATAAATTATGAGGTGAGACAGTCCGTTCCACGGCTCGAGTGTGAGCGGTACTGCACGCTGTGGCGCTTAAAACAGGCGTCCCCGCTCTGTATCCGGTCTCAATTGACGTCAGCCAACTACAGGGAGAGGCCAGAGAGAGGCCCGACACGCAGGAGCGTGTCATTATGAACTGCGCCTGCGCATTGCGTTGCTAACCACAGTAGCTAAGGGGATGTGTCCAGTCAAGAGGAGGAATGAATCTCGGAACATGTCTCTCCACATTGCGCATGCGCAATATAGTCTAGAATTACTAGCACCGGTAACCATGGAGAGGGGGAAGCCTGGCACACAGGAGCGCGTCATCTATAGTGCATGCAGGACACGGGTATGCCCGAGAACAAAAAAGAGAAAAATGAAGGAGAAAAAAAAGGAGAAAAAAGAGGGGTTGTTTTTGTGAAAACCAATAAAGGGAAATATCATAGTAAGTAATAAATAGAGATGAGGATCTATAGGGAAGAAGGTAAGGAAAGGAGACAAATGGGAGAGAGGGGAAAAGAGAGGGAAGGGGAAGGAAAAAAAAGGGGGGGGGAAGAAAAAGGAAAAAAGAGAAAAAGAAGCAAAAATTAAAAGTACAGAAATGTAAAAAGCTCTGGTGAAGCAAGTACTGTTGGAATAGGTAACAAAAGGATAAGCAGGACTAGAATTAGAGAGCCAAGGGGAAAAAAAGGGGAGAGCAAAAAACGTAAGTCCGTTGATAAAAAACAAACAGGAAAAATCAATAAAAATAAAAAATGAAAAAATAAAAACTAAAAAATAAAAAATAGAAAATATAGATAAATAAAGACACAACAAGAGGTGGAAAAAATAAAATAATAATAATAATAATAATAATAAAAATTAGAGTTAGCGGTCTGCATTGAACATACAAATGGAGAAAAATCAAGAAAAAAAATAAAATAAGAAGTAAAAATAAAACAAAATTTGAAAAAATATGAAAAAATTAGAAAAAATAAAAAATAAAAAATAAAAATTAAAGAATAAAAATTATAATTCACAAAGAATGAAAAAAACGAATGAAAAAATGAAAAATGAAAAAAATGAAAAAACTAAAGAAAGTAAAAAATAAAGATAAAAAATAAAAAATAAAAATAAAAATAATAAGCAACCAAAAATTATTTCTTATGGAGAGATTTATGAAGAACTTACCACCAAATAGTAGAAGATAAGAAGAAAAGAGAAGAGCCATATGTGGACTCTCCTCACGTGATAACCCTATTAAGAGATCTGAAAAAGAAAAATAATTAGAGTACCTACATGGAACAATGGACCCTGAAATAAAGAGATCAAGAAAACATATACAACATCATGGACAATCAGCAGTAGGTAAAATCGAGCTCCCTGTTGAGTCCTTTGGGGGCTAAGGTCTGTAGTGTGTGGATCCAAAAAGATTCCCGTTCTTTGAGGAGTTTAGTGTGGTTGCCCCCCCGTCTCGGTTTATTTACTTGCTCAATCACCTGGAAACGAAGCTGTGATACAGAGTGTTTTGCTGTGGAGAAGTGATATGGAACGGAAGCCATGTTTTCTTTAATCTGATAGTGAACTTATGACTTGAGATTCTTTCCCTAATGTGTTGCGTGGTCTCGCCTATATAGAGGAGGCCACATGGACATTTAATTAGATATACTACAAAGTTGGTGTCACATGTATAAAATCCATTGATTTTATATCTCTTCCCAGTGTATGGGTGGATAATGTCCTCCGATTTAATCACATTAGCGCAACATGGATAACATGGCACCGGCCTACGCCAACCTATATATGGATGCTTTTGAGAATTCATATATCTATGATAACAATTTGTTCTTACTTCACTCTAAATGTTGGCTCCGCTATATAGACAATATTTTTTGTCTGTGGGAGGGTACCCCAGAGACCCTCCTCTCTTTTTTGACACATATCAATAGTATCAGGCCTGAACTACAATTTTTGCTTAATTGGGACTTACAGAAGATCCCTTTCCTGGATACCATGGTAGCTAAGAATGGAGGTGGGGGTCTATCCACAAATTTGTACACTAAACCTACCGATTCCAATAATCTTTTACTATTTACCAGTTGCCATCCAAAATCTACACGTGAAAGCCTTCCCCGTTCCCAATTCCATAGGGTGAAAAAATTGTCTCAGATCCTCTATTGGTCGAAACCCGACTTGATGAGATGGCCAGTAAGTTCAGAGAAAGGCGATATCCAGAAAATCTCCTTGCCATGGAAAAACAGAGAATTCTATCATGGGATCCCCCCACCACTATAGTCCCTAAACCTGAACGGATCCCTTTCATCCATACACACCACCCTCTCATGAACACAATCTACAAAACTATCAATAAACACTGGCCTCGTCTAGCCGAATCTTACCCTCAAATCCCATCTTTTCAGACACCGGTACTCATGTGCAAAAGAAGACCAAAAAATTTTAAAGACAAACTAGTTCGGGCTGATATTGGTAGCCTCACTAAACTACCCAAACAAACTTTCTTAGGGTCACAGAGAAAAGGAACATTTCCATGCTTGGGATGTTCCTGTTGCGCTAATGTGATTAAATCGGAGGACATTATCCACCCATACACTGGGAAGAGATATAAAATCAATGGATTTTATACATGTGACACCAACTTTGTAGTATATCTAATTAAATGTCCATGTGGCCTCCTCTATATAGGCGAGACCACGCAACACATTAGGGAAAGAATCTCAAGTCATAAGTCCACTATCAGATTAAAGAAAACATGGCTTCCGGTTCCATATCACTTCTCCACAGCAAAACACTCTGTATCACAGCTTCGTTTCCAGGTGATTGAGCAAGTAAATAAACCGAGACGGGGGGGGGGGCAACCACACTAAACTCCTCGAAGAACGGGAATCTTTTTGGATCCACACACTACAGACCTTAGCCCCCAAAGGACTCAATAGGGAGCTCGATTTTACCTACTGCTGATTGTCCATGATGTTGTATATGTTTTCTTGATCTCTTTATTTCAGGGTCCATTGTTCCATGTAGGTACTCTAATTATTTTTCTTTTTCAGATCTCTTAATAGGGTTATCATGTGAGGAGAGTCCACATATGGCTCTTCTCTTTTCTTCTTATCTTCTACTATTTGGTGGTAAGTTCTTCATAAATCTCTCCATAAGAAATAATTTTTGGTTGCTTATTATTTTTATTTTTATTTTTTATCTTTATTTTTTACTTTCTTTAGTTTTTTCATTTTTTCATTTTTTCATTCGTTTTTTTCATTCTTTGTGAATTATAATTTTTATTCTTTAATTTTTATTTTTTATTTTTTCTAATTTTTTCATATTTTTTCAAATTTTGTTTTATTTTTACTTCTTATTTTATTTGTTTTTTTTCTTGAGTTTTCTCCATTTGTATGTTCAATGCAGACCGCTAACTCTAATTTTATTATTATTATTATTATTATTATTTTTTTTTTTTTCCACCTCTTGTTGTGTCTTTATTTATCTATATTTTCTATTTTTTATTTTTTAGTTTTTATTTTTTCATTTTTTATTTTTATTGATTTTTCCTGTTTGTTTTTTATCAACGGACTTACGTTTTTTGCTCTCCCCTTTTTTTCCCCTTGGCTCTCTAATTCTAGTCCTGCTTATCCTTTTGTTACCTATTCCAACAGTACTTGCTTCACCAGAGCTTTTTACATTTCTGTACTTTTAATTTTTGCTTCTTTTTCTCTTTTTTCCTTTTTCTTCCCCCCCCCTTTTTTTCCTTCCCCTTCCCTCTCTTTTCCCCTCTCTCCCATTTGTCTCCTTTCCTTACCTTCTTCCCTATAGATCCTCATCTCTATTTATTACTTACTATGATATTTCCCTTTATTGGTTTTCACAAAAACAACCCCTCTTTTTTCTCCTTTTTTTTCTCCTTCATTTTTCTCTTTTTTGTTCTCGGGCATACCCGTGTCCTGCATGCACTATAGATGACGCGCTCCTGTGTGCCAGGCTTCCCCCTCTCCATGGTTACCGGTGCTAGTAATTCTAGACTATATTGCGCATGCGCAATGTGGAGAGACATGTTCCGAGATTCATTCCTCCTCTTGACTGGACACATCCCCTTAGCTACTGTGGTTAGCAACGCAATGCGCAGGCGCAGTTCATAATGACACGCTCCTGCGTGTCGGGCCTCTCTCTGGCCTCTCCCTGTAGTTGGCTGACGTCAATTGAGACCGGATACAGAGCGGGGACGCCTGTTTTAAGCGCCACAGCGTGCAGTACCGCTCACACTCGAGCCGTGGAACGGACTGTCTCACCTCATAATTTATTCCAGGTTTCTGCTATGTCTCTTGGACCGGGTTATACCTTTTGTACTATATCTGAGCATTGCTATACCTGAACATTGCTTTCTCTTGAGACTCATTCTCTTTCCTTCACTCATTTTCACATACAGCCTGCACGGGACTTGGCTCCTGCCTATCTCTTCCCTCCATACCTTGCATCTTTAAGGTTAGTCATTTTTGTGCCTGCTGGACCTGTGTACCTGAAATATTGTATGCATATAGTTTGTATCTATGAGCCTGTTTGCATCAGTATTCTATACTATTTTTCCTATTCCCGGTGTTACTTAATTGAATGCTTTGCAACAGATAAATCGTATATTAGTACACATTTTCTATGTATATCTACTCCGGGACTTACTAGCTAGTCAGTAACTTATAGGAGGACGCTGTTTGACCATTAGTTTTGTATACTGCTCTATCTGTTTTGCTTTTATAACACAAAATATAATTAATTTTCAATATTTCTTCAAACTTATGTAATCTTGTTTTCTATGCAATGATCCCCTTACTATGGGACTCTATGTTGTACTTAGTACTTTGTAGATATGTATATATGTATATAGTAATTTTCTTTTTGTTGTTTAAACATATGTGTAGTATTTTTTTTGATTTTGTTGTTTATGCTTTGTTCCGCAGTTTGGTTTTGAGAAAGACCACATATGGTCGAAACGTTAACCCAGCTAATTGTGTCCGTTTTGCCTGCATACCACACGATAGATTGTTGTGGCTGATTTCTGCACTGTTGTTATAATAAATGAAACTTTTTTGCTTCACATTCAATACGGAGTGCGGCTGTTTTCTCTATTACATTGCCTCCCAATGTATAGCACAACTCAGCAGTAGATCTGCTGAACCAAAACATATCCAGGCTTCCATCACAGGGCCACCCACCTCTGCGATACATACCGTCCATCCATCACATGCCTCCATGCATATCCCGAGGGCCATACACAGTGCCCCCTAGCTGCATCAGGGGTCATTACACCACAGTGCTGAGGAGGATTTTTTTTTCTCTCAATGGAGCTTGCACAGTTGTCTGGCCGTGTGGATCAGCTTGCCACTGAGGTTCGGAGTATTGCTACCTATCTTGCTAGGTTGCCGGTTGTGGAACCTAGGATTACCATGCCAGATTTGTTTTTGGGGGATCGGGCTAAATTTCTGAATTTCAAAAGTAACTGTAAGTTGTTTTTTGCCTTAAAGCCTAAGTCCTCAGGGAACGCAGCACAGCAGGTTCAAATTGTCATCTCTCTCCTGCGTGGCAATCCTCAGGATTGGGCTTTTTCCCTGACACCTGGGGATCCTGTTTTGAATGATATTGATGCATTTTTTCTGGCTCTGGGGTTATTGTACGATGAACCTAATGTCACTGATCAAGCTGAAAAACCTTGTTGGCATTAAATCAGGGTCTTGAAGATGCTGAGTTGTACTGTCAGAAATTCCGAAAGTGGGCAGTCCTGACCAAATGGAATGATGATGCTTTGGCAGCCCTTTTTCGGAAGGGGCTGTCAGAGAATGTAAAGGATGTTATGGTGGGATTCCCTGCTCCCTCTGGTCTCAATGATTCTATGTTATTGGCTATTCAAATTGACAGACGTTTGCATGAGCGCATAGGTATGCGTGAGATAGTGTTGCCTTGTGAGCCAGCTTCTGAGCCCATGCAGTGTGATAGAGTGACTTCTGGGGCACAGGGTCATGAGTTTCGAAAGCGCAATGGGTTATGTTTTTACTGTGGTGACACCTCTCATGCTATTTCAGTCTGCCCTAAGCGGGGAAGACGTTTTGCACGCTCAGTTGTCTTGGATAGTGTTCAGACTAAATTTCTGTTGACTGTTACCCTGATTTGCTCCCTGTCCACATTTTCTGTTCAGGCTTTTGTTGATTCAGGAGCAGCTATTAACCTGATGGATTTTGACTTTGCCAAACGTTGTGGGTTTCCCATGATACCCCTGCGGAAGTCTATTCCCCTACTGGGCATTGATTCTACCCCTTTGGTGGAGAATAAACCCCAGTTTTCTACTCAGGTGATAATGAGGGTTGAACCAGATCATAAGGAGAGTTGCAAATTTCTGGTGCTGTATAATCTGCATGACATTATTGTACTAGGTTTCCCTTGGTTACAGTCTCATAATCCTGTTTTGGATTGGAAATCTGTGTCTGTGACCAGTTGGGTGTTGTGAATGGGTTTGAGATGAGTTCTGAGCAGAGGCTCCCTCTGGTGGTTACAAGCGGTGCTAGTGAAGATTGTGAGGACTGGGAATCAGGTGTTACTGACTGGTCTTATATAAGGGAGTCATTTTCCCATCAGGGTTGCCGGTGATCAATTGTTCTGGTCTGAATCCTTTATTCCTGTTTCCCTTGTAGCCTGCTGTGTTGTGTCTGCATCTCCTGCTAACAGATAAGACTTTGTCTTCTTTTGTGTTTGTGCTATATTTTTGCATTTTGTCCTGCACTTCTGTGGGGGCCTTCTGGGTCCCCTCCGGGGGCTACTGCCCTCTCTGTTTAGTTCAGCCACTGAGTTTTGTTCTTTTGTTTTTTCCAGTTTTTTCAGTTGCTGCTGTTTTGATTTTGTTACACCAGAGAACTAATTTAGGTGTTAGAGGTCGTGTGATCTCAGGTGATTTTGAAATTAGTAGAGTTGGTGCTTTTCAGGGTTTTCTGGGATTGCAGTAAGTACCCTTCCTATCCTTTTCTATTTAGATAGTTTGGGCCCCAGCGTTTGCTCATACTATTTTCTTTCTGTGTCAGTATTTCCTCTTGTCTAACCGCCATTACATGTTTGGGGGATTTCTATTATCTTTGGGGTTCTGCTCCGGGGCAGATAGCTTTCCTATTTCTATCTTTAGGTGTAGTTAGTTTCTCAGGCTGTGACGAGGCGTCTAGGACCAACGTAGGAACGCTCCACGGCTGCCTCTAGTTGTGGTGGTTAGTCAGGGTACTGCAATCTCATAGATTCCAACTGCTCTGGTGTATTGCCTTTTTTACCTGCACTCCTCAGCTACCGAAACATAACAGTATCACCGGCCTAAAAATTGAAAATTGTATGGTACTCACAGAAGGGAAAAAATATTGTGAAAAAAAAAAAAGTTGTCAGAGTTGTCAGAGATATTTTTCTGTTTGTTGCATTTTTTTTTTTCCCTCTGTATCTCTGGGTGCTGGGGAGGATCTTTTCTCCCAATGGAGTTTGCACAGTTGTCTGGCCGTGTGGATCAGCTTGCCACTGAGGTTCGGAGTATTGCTATCTATCTTGCTGGGTTGCCTGTTGTGGAACCTAGGATCCCCATGCCAGATTTGTTTTTAGGGGATCGAGCTAAGTTTCAGAATTTCAAAAATAATTGTAAATTGTTTTTTGCCTTAAAATCTAAGTCCTCAGGAAACGCAGCGCAGCAGGTTCAAATTATCATCTCTCTCCTGCGCGGCGATCCTCAGGATTGGGCTTTTTCCCTGATACCTGGGGATCCTGTTTTGAGTGATGTTGATGCGTTTTTTCAGGCTTTGGGGTTATTGTACGATGAGCCTAATGTCACTGATCAAGCTGAAAAAGCCTTGTTGGCATTAAATCAGGGTCTTGATGACGCTGAGTTATACTGTCAGAGATTCCGTAGGTGGGCAGTCCTGACCAAATGGAATGACGACGCTTTGGCGGCCCTTTTCCGGAAGGGTCTGTCAGATAATGTAAAGGATGTTATGGTGGGATTCCCTGTCCCCTCTGGTCTCAATGATTCTATTCATTAGCGATTCAAATTGACAGACGTTTGCGTGAGCGGAGAAGTATGCGTGGAATGGTGTTGCCTTGTGAACCAGCTTCTGAACCATGCAGTGTGATAGAGTGGTGTCTGGGGCACAGCGTCATGAGTTTCGAAAGCGCAATGGGTTATGTTTCTACTGTGGTGATGCCTCTCATGCTATTTCAGTCTGCCCTAAGCGGGGAAGACGTTTTGCACGCTCAGTTGTCTTGGGTAGTGTTCAGACTAAGTTTTTATTAACTGTCACTCTGATATGCTCTCTGTCCTCATTTTCTGCTCAGGCTTTCGTTGATTCTGGAGCAGCTATTAACCTGATGGATTATGATTTTGCTAAACGTTGTGGGTTTCCCTTGATACCCCTACAGAAGTCTATTCCCCTACTGGGGATCGATTCTACCCCTTTGGCTGAGAATAAACCCCAGTTTTTACTCAGGTGATAATGAGGGTTGAACCTGATCACCAGGAGTGCTGCAAATTTTTGGTTCTATATAATCTGCATGACATTATCGTGCTGGGTTTCCTTGGTTACAGTCTCATAATCCTGTTTTGGATTGGAAATCTGTGTCTGTAACCAGTTGGGGCTGCCAATGTGTTAATACCAACACTCCTGTTTTTTCTGCCTCCCCCCAGGCTCAGGATGTTCCTGACTTTTTGTTTGATTTTTCTGATGTGTTTAGCGAAAGTAAATCTGCATCCTTGCCTCCCCATAGGAGCTATGACTGCGCTATTGAATTAGTGCCGGGTAGTAAATTCCCTAAAGGTCGCCTTTTTAACTTGTCTGTACCTGAACATGACGCTATGCGGTCTTATATCAAGGAATCATTGGAGAAGGGTCATATCAGACCATCCTCTTCACCCTTAGGTGCCGGTTTTTTCTTTGTGGCCAAAAAAGATGGTTCATTAAGGCCGTGTATTGATTATCGTCTCTTGAACAATATTACTGTGAAATATCAATACCCGTTACCTTGATTTCTGACCTGTTTTCCAGGGTGAAAAACGCTACTTGGTTTACCAAGCTTGACCTCAGGGGGCGTATAACCTTATTCGCATTAAGCACGGGGATGAATGGAAGACGGCATTCAATACCCCTGAAGGGCATTTTGAGTACCTAGTGATGCCCTTTGGGCTCACTAATGCTCCTTCCGTCTTCCAGTCCTTCATGAATGACATTTTCAGGGATTTTGTGGACAAATTTCTGATTGTTTATTTGGATGATATCTTGATTTTTTCTAATGACTGGGACTCTCATGTGAAACATGTTCGAACTGTATTCCAGATTTTGAGAGAGAATGCTCTGTATGTGAAGGGATCAAAGTGTCTTTTTGGCGTACAGAGGATCTCATTTCTGGGATTCATTTTGTCCCCATCTGTTATTGAAATGGACCCGGTCAAGGTTCAGGCCATCTGTGATTGGGTCCAACCTACTTCATTAAAGGCTCTTCAGAGATTTTTGGGTTTTGCCAATTTTTATCGTAAATTTATTGGTAATTTCTCGGTTATTGTTAAACCATTAACTGATTTGACCAGAAAGGGTTCTGATGTGGTGAATTGGCCTCCTGAGGCAGTCTCTGCATTTCAGGAACTTAAGCAGAGATTCACTTCTGCTCCTGTTCTACGGCAGCCTGATGTTTCTCTGCCATTTCAGGTGGAGGTTGATGCCTCTGAAATTGGGGCAGGTGCCGTTTTGTCCCAAAAAGATCCAGAGACCTCTAAAAGTAACCCTTGTGCCTTTTTCTCTCGAAAATTTTCTCCTACTGAACGTAATTATGACGTGGGTAATCGGGAGTTATTGGCCATGAAGTGGGCTTTTGAAGAGTGGAGACATTGGCTGGAGGGAGCCAAACATCAGGTGGTGGTCCTTACGGACCATAAGAATCTGGTCTATCTGGAATCTGCCAAGCGACTCAATCCTAGACAGGCCAGGTGGGCCTTGTTTTTCACACGTTTTAATTTTGTGGTTTCCTTTCTTCCTGGCACTAAGAATGTTAAGGCGGATGCCCTCTCGAGGAGTTTCCTTGCGGACTCTCCTGAGTTATCTGATCCTTCTGTTATTTTGAAAGAGGGTGTAGTTCTTTCCGCCATCTCGCCTAATTTGAGACTTGCTCTGGAGGGGTGTCAGGAGGATAGGCCCGAGCGCTGCCTGTTGGAAAATTGTTTGTCCCGGACCAATGGAAAAAGAGTGTGATGTCTGAGATTCATTGTTCCGCATTGGCTGGGCATCCCGGAATTTTTGGTACCAGAGACTTGGTTAGTCGGTCCTTTTGGTGGCCTACCTTGTCTCGTGATGTCAGGGAATTTGTGCAGTCCTGCGGGACTTGCTCTCGCTCCAAGCCTTGCTCTCGCTCTAGTGGTTTGTTGATGCCATTGCCTGTGCCCAAGAGACCATGGACCCATATCTCTATGGATTTCATTTCCGATCTTCCTGTTTCTCAGAGAATGACCACCATCTGGGTAATTTGTGATAGGTTTTCCAAAATGATACATCTTGTGCCATTACCTAAGTTGCCTTCCTCCTCTGAATTGGTGCCGTTGTTCCTTCAGCACGTGGTTCGTTTACATGGCATTCCTGAGAACATTGTGTCTGACAGAGGAGTCCAGTTTGTTTCCAGATTTTGGAGGACTTTTTGTTCTAAACTGGGTGTTCAATTGTCTTTCTCCTCGGCATTTCATCCTCAGACCAATGGTCAAACTGAGAGAACAAACCAGACATTGGAGACTTATCTAAGATGCTTTGTTTCTGCTGATCAGGATGACTGGGTCTCTTTTTTGCCTTTGGCTGAGTTTGCTCTTAATAATAGGGCTAGCTCTGCCACTTTGATGTCTCCGTTTTTCTGTAATTCTGGGTTTCACCCTCGATTTTCTTCAGGACAGACGGAGGCTTCTGTCTGTCCAGGTGTTGACTCTGTTGTGGAGCGTATGCAACAGATTTGGGACCAGGCAGTGGAGAGGTTGTCCCTCTCTCAGGAGAAGGCCCAGCGGTTTGCTAACCGGCATAGGACTGATGGTCCTCGGTTTAAAGTGGGGGACTTGGTCTGGTTATCCTCAAAGAATATTCCTATGAGAGTAGCATCTCCTAAATTTAAGCCTAGGTTCATTGGACCTTATAAGATCATGGAGATTATTAATCCTGTTTCTTTTCGTTTGCTTCTTCCAGGGACATTTAAGATCCATAACGTGTTCCACAAGTCCTTGTTGAAGAGGTTTGTTGAGCCAGTGGTTCCTACTGCTGTGCCTCCTGACCCTGTTTTGGTTGAGGGCAATCTGGAGTATGTGGTTGAGAAAATATTGGATTCTCGTTTTTCTAGACGGAAACTCCAGTATTTGGTTAAATGGAGAGGTTATGGTCAGGAAGACAATTCTTGGGTGTTTGCTTCGGACATCCATGCTAGGAGACTTATCCGTGCGTATCATAGAACTCATCCTGACCGACCTGGTTGCTCAAATGAGGGTTCGGTGAACCCTCCTCAAGGGGGGGGTACTGTTGTGAATGGGTTTGAGATGAGTTCTGAGCAGAGGCTCCCTCTGGTGGTTACAAGCGGTGCAGTGAAGATTGTGAGGACTGGGAATCAGGTGTTACTGACTGGTCTTATATAAGGGAGTCATTTTCCCATCAGGGTTGCCGGTGATCAATTGTTCTGGTCTGAATCCTTTATTCCTGTTTCCCTTGTAGCCTGCTGTGTCGTGTCTGCATCTCCTGCTAACAGATAAGACTTTGTCTTCTTTTGTGTTTGTGCTATATTTTTGCATTTTGTCCTGCACTTCTGTGGGGGCCTTCTGGGTCCCCTCCGGGGGTTTACTGCCCTCTCTGTTTAGTTCAGCCACTGAGTTTTGTTCTTTTGTTTTTTCCAGTTTTTTCAGTTGCTGCTGTTTTGATTTTGTTACACCAGAGAACTAATTTAGGTGTTAGAGGTCGTGTGATCTCAGGTGATTTTGAAATTAGTAGAGTTGGTGCTTTTCAGGGTTTTCTGGGATTGCAGTAAGTACCCTTCCTATCCTTTTCTATTTAGATAGTTTGGGCCCCAGCGTTTGCTCATACTATTTTCTTTCTGTGTCAGTATTTCCTCTTGTCTAACCGCCATTACATGTTTGGGGGCTTTCTATTATCTTTGGGGTTCTGCTCCGGGGCAGATAGCTTTCCTATTTCTATCTTTAGGTGTAGTTAGTTTCTCAGGCTGTGACGAGGCGTCTAGGACCAACGTAGGAACGCTCCACGGCTGCCTCTAGTTGTGGTGGTTAGTCAGGGTACTGCAATCTCATAGATTCCAACTGCTCTGGTGTATTGCCTTTTTTACCTGCACTCCTCAGCTACCGAAACATAAACATTGGGGCTGCCAATGTGTTAATGCCAACACTCCTGTTTTTTCTGCCTCTCCCCAGTCTCAGGATGTTCCTGACTTTTTGACTGATTTTTCGGATGTATTTAGTGAAAGTAAATCTGCATCCTTGCCCCCCACAGGAGCTATGATTGCGCTATTGAATTAGTGCCTGGTGGTAAATTTCCTAAAGGTCGCCTTTTTAACTTGTCTGTACCTGAACACAATGCTATGCGATCTTATATCAAGGAGTCATTGGGAGGGTCATATCAGACCATCCTCTTCACCCTTGGGTGCCGGTTTTTTCTTTGTGGCCAAAAAGGATGGTTCATTGAGGCCGTGTATTGATTATCGTCTCTTGAATAAGATCACTGTGAAGTATCAATATCCGTTACCCTTGATTTCTGACCTGTTTTCCAGGGTGAAAAGTGCTAGTTGGTTTACCAAGCTTGACCTCAGGGGGGCGTATAACCTTATTCGCATTAAGCACGGGGATAAATGGAAGATGGCGTTTAATACCCCGAGGGGCATTTTGAGTACCTAGTGATGCCCTTTGGGCTCACTAATGCTCCTTCCATCTTCCAATCCTTCATGAATGATATTTTCAGGGATTTTGTGGATAAATTTCTGATTGTGTATTTGGATGATATCTTGATTTTTTCCAATGACTGGGACTCTCATGTGAAACATGTTCGGACTGTGTTCCAGATTTTGAGCGAGAATGCACTGTATGTGAAGAGATCAAAGTGTCTTTTTGGCGTACAGAATGTCTCATTTCTGGGATTCATTTTGTCTCCGTCTGTTATTGAAATGGACCCGGTCAAGGTTCAGGCCATCTGTGATTGGGTCCAACCTACTTCATTGAAGGCTCTTCAGAGATTTTTGGGTTTTGCCAATTTTTATCGTAAATTTATTGGTAATTTCTCCGGTATTGTTAAACCATTGACTGATTTGACCAAAAAGGGTTCTGATGTGGTGAATTGGCCTCCTGAGGCAGTCTCTGCGTTTCAGGAACTTAAGCAGAGATTCACTTCTGCTCCTGTTCTGCGGCAGGCTGATGTTTCTCTCCGTTTCAGGTGGAGGTTGATGCCTCTGAAATTGGGGCAGGTGCCGTTTTGTCCCAAAGAGATCCAGAGACCTCTAAGAGTAACCCTTGTGCCTTTTTCTCTCAAAAATTTTCTCCAACTGAACGTAATTATGACGTGGGTAATCGGGAGTTATTTGCCATGAAGTGGGCCTTTGAAGAGTGGAGACATTGGCTGGAAGGAGCCAAACATCAGGTGGTGGTCCTCACGGACCATAAGAATCTGGTTTATCTCGAATCAGCCAAGCGACTTCATCCTAGACAGGCCAGGTGGGCCTTGTTTTTCACACGTTTTAATTTTGTGGTTTCTTTTCTTCCTGGCACTAAGAATGTTAAGGCGGATGCCCTCTCGAGGAGTTTCTTTGCGGACTCTCCTGAGTTATCTGATCCTACTGTTATTTTGAAAGAGGGTGTAGTTCTTTCCGCCATCTCGCCCAATTTGAGACTGGCTCTGGAAGGGTGTCAGGAGAATAAACCTGAGCGCTGCCCTATTGGGAAATTGTTTGTCCCAGACCAGTGGAAGAAGAGTGTGATGTCTGAGATTCATTGTTCCGCGTTGGCTGGTCATCCCGGGATTTTTGGTACCAGAGACTTGGTGAGTCGGTCCTTTTGGTGGCCTACTTTGTCTCATGACGTCAGGGAATTTGTGCAGTCCTGTGGGACTTGCTCTCGCTCCAAGCCTTGCTCTCGCTCTAGTGGTTTGTTAATGCCATTACCTGTGCACAAGAGGCCATGGACCCATATCTCTATGGATTTTATTTCCGACCTCCCTGTTTCTCAGAGAATGACCGTTATCTGGGTAATCTGTGATAGGTTTTCCAAGATGATACATCTTGTGCCATTACCTAAGTTACCTTCCTCCTCCGAATTGGTGCCTTTGTTCCTTCAGCACGTGGTTCGGTTACATGGCATTCCGGAGAACATTGTGTCTGACAGAGGAGTCCAGTTTGTTTCCAGATTTTGGAGGACATTTTGTTCTAAACTTGGTGTTCAATTATCTTTCTCCTCTGCTTTTCATCCTCAGACCAATGGACAAACCGAGAAAACAAACCAGACCTTGGAGACTTATTTGAGATGTTTTGTGTCTGCTGATCAAGATGAATGGGTTCTTTTTTGCCTTTGGCTGAGTTTGCTCTTAATAATAGGGCTAGCTCTGCCACCTTGATGTCTCCATTTTTCTGCAATTTTGGGTTTCACCCTCGATTTTCTTCGGGACAGGCGGAGGCTTCTGTCTGTCCGTGTGTTGACTCTGTTGTGGAGCGAATGCAGCAGATTTGGGACCAGATAGTGGAGAGGT
This sequence comes from Oophaga sylvatica, assembly GCA_033576555.1. Lineage (NCBI taxonomy): Eukaryota > Metazoa > Chordata > Amphibia > Anura > Dendrobatidae > Oophaga > Oophaga sylvatica. The sequence continues at coordinate 18,684 of JARQOD010003778.1, read as the reverse complement.
TGTCTCTCTCTCAGGAGAAGGCCCAGCGGTTTGCCAACAGGCATAGGACTGATGGTCCTCGGTTTAAAGTGGGGGACTTGGTTTGGTTGTCCTCAAGAAATATCCCTATGAGGGTTGCATCTCCAAAGTTTAAGCCTAGGTTCATTGGACCTTATAAGATCATGGAGATTCTTAATCCTGTTTCCTTCCGTTTGCTTCTTCCAGGGACATTTAAGATCCATAACGTGTTCCACAAGTCCTTATTGAAGAGGTTTGTCGAGCCAGTGGTTCCTATGGCTGCGCCTCCTTACCCTGCTTTGGTTGAGGGCAATCTGGAGTATGTGGTTGAGAAAATATTGGATTCTCGTTTTTCTAGACAGAAACTCCAGTATTTGGTTAAGTGGAGAGGTTATGGTCAGGAGGACAATTCTTGGGTGTTTGCTTCGGACATCCATGCATAGGAGACTGATCCATGCCTATCACCGAGTCATCATCCTGATCGGCCTGGTTTTGCACAAGTGAGGGTTCGGTGACCCCTCCTCAAGGCGGGGGTACTGTTATGAATGTGCTAGAGATGGTTTCTGAGCAGAGGCTCCCTCTGGTGGTTACAGACAGTACTGAACCTTTCAGCAAGGAATGGCAATCTGGGATCACGGACTGGTCTGATATAAGGGAGTTTCCCTCCATGATGGTTGCCGGTGATCAATTGTTCTTGTCTCAATTGTGGTTCCTGGTTCATTTGGAAGTTTGCTGAGTCTTGCCTGCATCTTCTGCTATCAGATAAGATATTTTCTGCTTTTATTTTTGTGCTTGCTTTTTGCATTGTTCCCTGCACTTCTGTGGAGGTCAGCCATGTCCCCTCCGGGGGGCTTGTGCTCCTCTCAGTTTATCTGAAGCCACTGTTTTTTGTTCATTTGCTTTTTCCTGTTTTTTCAGTGGCTGCGGCTTAGTTTTGTTACACCAGAGATATGATTTAGGTAGTAGAGATCGTATGATCTCAGGTGTTTTTGCAATCAGAAGAGTTGGTATTTTTTAGGGTTTTTTTGGATTGCAGTGAGTATCCTTTCCTGTACTTTTCTGTCTAGACAGATTGGGCCCCAGCATTTGGTCATTCTATTTTCTGTCTGTGTCCGTGCTTCTTCTTGTCTAACCGCCATTACATGTTTGAGGGCTTCCTATTTTCTTTGGGGATCTGCTCCGGGGCAGATAGCTTTCATCTTTCTGCCTTTAGGTGTAGTTATCTCTCAGGCTGTGACGAGGCATCTAGGATCAACGTAGGAACGCTCCACGGCTACCTCTAGTTGTGTGGTTAGTTCAGGTTACTGCAATCCAATAGGTTACCAGCCTCTCTGGTGTATTGCCGTTTTTGCTTATTCTCCTCAGCTACCGAAGCACAACAATCACCTCCCTATGCCATGGTCTTCCATAGCCCCCACCCTAGATCTGCCCCTACCGAACATCCCTACAGTCCCTATCCCTATTCCCTTTTGTACACTTGCTTTGGCAAAACTAATGTGTATTTAGTCCTGCCAATAAAGCTTCTTTGAATCTTGAATCTTGAATCTAGTAGTAGTAGATGGATAGTACAGTAGGTGGAGAAGTAGTATCTGGATTTTACAGGAGGTGAGAGAGGTGGTGGAGTAGTAGTAGATGGATAGTACAGGAGGTGCAGCAGCAGTCATAGATGGTTAGTACAGGAAGTGGAGTAGTAGTAGATTGATAGTACAGGGGTGAATAGTAGTAGATGGATAGTACAAGAGATGGAGAAGTACTAGAAGAATAGTACACGAGGTGGAGAATTAGTAGTATATTGATAGTACAGGGAGAGCAGTAGTAGATGGATAGTACAGGATGTGGAGTAGTAGTAGATGGACTGTACAGGGGGTGGAGTAGTAAAAGATGGATAGTGCAGAAGGTGGAGTAGTAGTAGATGAATAGTACAGGGAGTGAGTAGTAGACGGATAGCTCAGGAGGTGCAGTAGTAGTAGTAGATCTACAGTACAGGGGTGGATTAGTAATAGTAGATGGATAGATAAGGGGGTGAGTTGTAGATGTAGATGGATAGTACAGGGGTGAGTAGTACTAGTAGTAAATGGATCGTAGAGGAGGTTGAGTAGTAGTAGATGGATGCTACAGAAGTTGTAGTAGTAGTAGATGGATTGTTGAGCAGGTGTCACGAACCACTTTGGGATCTGTGGCAGATTTTGCTTTCTATATTAAAACCTTTTTCCTTTCATGCCATGGGGGGTTAATGTCAGCCTTTTCCCCCGGTGGTCGCTGGTGTAATTACATTGCTGCTGACTTGTCAGGAGAAGGCGGTGAACACTCCCACCATCCTTTAAAAGGTCACCTGAGGTGTCAGCTGTTATGATATGGTAACTGAGGAGGACAGGAGCAAAACAGCAAGGCTGCCGAACACCTGAGAGGTTGGAAACTAATGGGCTGCAGATCCCTAAACTAACCGCACAACTAGAAGTAACCGTGGAGCGTACCTACGGTGGTCCTAGACGCCTCGGCACAGCCGGAAAGCTAGCTACACCTAAAGATAGAAACAGGAAAGCTAACTGCCCCGGAGTAGAGCCCCAAAGGAATAGGCAGCCCCCAAACATATAATGGCGGTTAGACAAGAATAAACACAAACGCAGGCAGAAAATAGAGTGAGCAAACGCTGGGGCCAAACACTGCCTAAATAGGACAGGACAGGACAGAATACTATCTGGAACCCAGCAAAACCCTAGCAAAACTTCCAACACTTCTGATTTCAAAAAATGCTGAGACCACACGATCTCGCCACCCACTAAATCAGATCTCAGTGTGAACAAGGCTAACCCGCAGCCACGCAAAAAGCAGGGAAAGAGCAATTGAACAAATAACAGCGGCTACTGAAAAAGAGAGAGTAGCACAGGCCCCAGGAGGGTACCCGGCTAACCTCCACAAAGGTGCAGACAAAAATGGAAATAGCAAACACAATAGAAACAAGCAGAAAATATCTTATCTGAAGGTAGCAGACGAAGGCAAGACACCAGCAGACTTCCAAATGAACCAGGAAACAGCAATTGATCACCGGCGAGGATCATGGGAAGGCAGCTCCCTTATATCAGCCCAGTCAGTGACTCCTGATTGCCAGTCATAGCTGGCAGGTGAGGAGGACCAGTCATTCGATGCAGCTTCAGTACCGTCAGCAACCACCAGAGGGTACCTCAGCTCAGAAATTGTCTCCAACACGTTCACAACAGTACCCCCCCTTGAGGTGGGGTCACCGAACCCTCACCTGCGCCACCAGGCCGATCAGGATGAGCTCGGTGATAGGCACGAACCAGTCTCTCCGCATGAATGTCAGAAGAAAACACCCAAGAATTGTCCTCCTGACCGTAACCTCTCCACTTAACCAAGTACTGGAGTCTCCATCTAGCGAAACGAGAATCCAATATCTTCTCCACTTCATACTCCAGATTGCCCTCAACCAAAACAGGCTCAGGAGGCGCAGCCATAGAAACCACTGGCTCGACAAACCTTTTCAATAAAGATTTGTGGAAGACGTTATGAATCTTAAACGTCCCTGGAAGAGCCAAGCGAAAAGAAACAGGATTAAGAACTTTCAAGATCCTATAAGGTCCAATGAACCTTGGCTTAAACTTTGGAGACGCAACCTTCATAGGGATATTCTTTGAGGATAACCAAACCAAGTCACCCACTTTAAACCGAGGACCATCAGTCCTATGTCGGTTGGCAAACCGTTGGGCCTTCTCCTGAGAGAGAGACAACTTATCCACTACTTGATCCCAAATCTGCTGCATTCTCTGTACCACAGAGTCAACACCCGGACAGACAGAAGCCTCCACCTGCCCCGAAGAAAATCAAGGATGAAACCCGGAATTGCAGAAGAAAGGGGACATCAGAGTGGCAGAACTGGCCCTATTATTAACCTCTTCCCGACCCATGACGCTTACGTAGGCGTCATGAAAACCAATGGCATCACGACCCATGACGCCTATGTAGGCGTCATGCTATAAATCATGTTCCTGCGGGTCGGGTGACCGGGGTCACTGAAAGGTCACCCGACCCGCAGGCACAAGACCCCTTGTGCATCACCACAGTGGGGGTGGCTTAACCCCCACTTGGCTACGATCGCTCTGATTGACTGTTAAAAGTGAAACAGCCAATCAGACCGATTTGTAATAAGTAGTATAGGAACTGTAGTATTCGTCAAACTCAATTTGACAGGTCGACACGCCCCCTATCATTTAATCCGTCTCCCTGTCAGCTTGATCCAGGTCGTCACGCCCTCTGGCTGAACTTTGCTCAGGCTGGGAAATCTGTGGCTGAACTTTGCTCAGGCTGTGAAATCTGGTCTGCTGGATTTTTATTCAGTGCCTTTGATTAGTGTGTGGAGTTTTTAGTGTATTAAAGGTTAGTTTTAACTCCATCCGTAGATGTAAAGCTATTTTCTAGCAGAGAATGCACTGACATGAACTGTAAATGTCTGTATTAGAATCCATCAGTAAATGTAAAGCTATTTTCTAGCAGAGGAGAGAAACTTTTAAGGACCCAGTAATTGTATAAGGAGTTCTAGTTAAATACAGACTTCTGTATATAACTAGTATATAAGGATTTTTAGTGAAATAAAGAGTGAATCTTGATTTTATACTGTTGTTAGAAGTCTAAATATTTTTCTATCTACTGGCTAACATGGTACAAAGATATACATCTTTACTGCACCATAGAGGTAATTTATCTGTGTGTGTGTTTCACATTGATATTTTATCCACTGGATTAGATTAGTCTGGCTCATTTCTAGCAGGCTTGTATAAATGTCCCCCAGTAAATGTGTAAAAGTTTGGAACTGATATGCCTGAATGTAAAGGTGATTTCTAACACTCTCTGTTAGAGATGGATAACTTATTACTAAGATGTGTATCTAAGGCTTTGGGTTGTATTGAGAGGAGCATATTTTTCTATTTACTAGCTAACATGGTACATAGATATACATCTTTATTGGCACATAGAATTGTAGTACAACAGTGTTGACCTGAATTGTCAGAATGAGTGAAGGTCGATGCTACGGTAATTCAGGCAAACAGTAAATAGTATTGCATTGTGTATAGTCAGTGGGATCTTTTAAAACCAACACATTTATGTGTATTCTGATAGCAGTGCCCATAAAACCGAAGGTCTCTAGCAAATATAATATGCACTAATGTGATTTTAAAACAATGGGTTTCTGAAGGGTCTTCCCACACTACCACTCTGTGGGAAGCTGTGTAGAAATGACAGGCATAAGAGATCATTCATATTAAAAACGTTTATTGCCAGAAATAATCATGATTTTATTGTAATAAATAAATCTCAAAGACATTTCAAGCATTGAATTAATTGTGACATCAAAATGTCGACACAAATGGCAATACAGGTCACGGGATTCTCTCTAGACAGGAACAACGCTGTTGAATGCTCCAACACGTGTAGTGAGGGTTTTTTAAAGTTGATTTCTTCTCAGCAATGAAATTTCTCACAATTGTATCATTACGCGGTTTATCAGCAGAAAACTTCTCCAATATCTTACTGAACGGTATGTTCCGAGCTAAGAAATGTAAAAAGTACAGGCAGTAGTGCCCACAGACAGTACTATATGTGTCTTGGATCTGGTTGTTTTGGTAATAATAAGTCTCACAATTCGTGTTCAGGAAAGTCACAAACTCGCTCGGAAAGATAGCGTTGTCTGCACATAATCCGTAGCTATCAAAAAATATGGCGTTCTTGGCGTCACAAAGCACAATTAATATCCAGTGTCTGCCAGGTTGGTGTGCGGGGTCTGTATTTACGATGAATCCGACAGGGCGTTGATTTACCCGATGTGGTGGAAGCAAATCACACGGAAACACACCGCCAAACACACGCTCTGTAAAGCTATCCCCCTTCAGTATGGACGTGAGTTGCAGGCTATCCATCACTAATTAAAATCGTACAAGATCTCTCTTCTATTATTAATTTCCAGAATGGCCGGGTTGATTGCAAAAACAATCATGTTTATCGTGTGGGGTGTCGCTAGTGCAAAGCGGACTTCAGCCCGTAGGTTACCAGTTTTAATGAGGGAGAAATGACCGCCGGGTTCCTGATCAGCTGATAAATCAAATGCAAACAGAGTGAATCCGGACATAAACTCTTCACGATCCACGGCCATGGCACAATCAGCTTTCTGCTTGCCTGATATATGTGCGAGAGCCATATACTCTCTGACGGCTAAGTAGTCATTAAAGTTAGGGTTATAAGGCCTCGCAGGGATCTGTTGTCCGTCCAGGTAGAGGGCTGCGTGATTGACGTTGTAGTGATGGAAGAACAGGGGATTTCTGGCGTAAGACCCGCTAAATGCTTCATTATCTACAAAACCCAATATAACAGTTTTCGGTATCTGGCCTAGGAAGAGATTCTCGTGGTTCGTGATCCGTGTTCCAGCGGCTATACTGTACACTTTCATGCATGTCCTGTCAATAGCGTACTTGGCTGTCGATGCCAAGAGGGCCTGACTGTGGCCTATTCGGACCGCCGGGGACACTTGTACTCTCTTTACAAAGAGAGAGGCTTGCATGATTTGCATTTTCAGTGGATCGGCCTCAGCCGACATGAGGCAGAAAGCGTCCTTATTTCTCGTTAGCTTAACCTTAAGATCGAGTCCGTTCAATATTAGCTTTGGCTGATTAAATATATCACCAAAAATTGGACCAATGAGGTCCAGGGGTTTGGAGCGGTGGGTTGCAGCGGCTCTTTTAATAAATCCTGCATTTGGGCCATCCAAGCTTCGGTCATTATGGTGACCAGCTGTGTCTTTATAGAACAATCCGGCCGTAAATTGCGAGGACAGCGTCTGTGAACTGTAATTTAAGAGAGTCTCTATGTACGCTCTATAGCTGTAGAGATTGTCCGATTGTGAGATAACACGGTCCCCCAGAGTAATATCGACCTGATTAAAGAGTGTGGCAAGAGGGTAGTTTATGAGGGCTACACGGGCGTCATCGGCGATATTCGAATTATCCTGCTTGACGATGCGACAATTTATGTACAGCAGGGTGTTATTCAGGTCGTAATAATAATCCCCGCTACCCGATATGAAAAATTCCAGCGGAGCATTATCCGTCAGAGCGGCAATCGGCTGAACTTCTACAAATAGGGATTTCTCTATACTCGTCTGTGTCGGCGGTATGTCAAAAATATCCAGTTCAGATTTAGCGCACTCTACAGAAGCATCGTGCAGGAAAGCCATGATGATCAGAAGATGTCCTCAGCAGTACGTCTCACTCGTTTCTGACGGGGTCGACGCTTGGCTGGTTTTTTATTCATGAGGATCGGGGGTAAAGCGGGGCATGAGCGACGCTTTCTTTTATGTGATTTTTTAACGACATAAACTAGACCCGCGCCACCTTGCTCGGGATGTGTATTTATACGATTCATAAGCGCTGATGAGACAGATGTGACGGCGTCTTTAGCAATGTTTTTGACAGCCGTCTTCACGTGTGGTTTTAACCAATTCTAAGCCTCTTCTGAAAAGCGGTACAGCACGTCGAAATAAGCCTTTAAATATCCCAGCCAGACCCGATCCGTACATGTACTCGCTCCCGTTGAACCCCTCTAATCCGTGCCCAGACTGTGCAATATAGTACCGGGCATAAACAGCTGGGTCCCCGTAGGGTCTCTGAGACACCATTTTCTAGCGTGCTAATCGCGTCTCTTCGGAAATGTAGTCTCACAATACACTTTCCGTACTTGAATTTAACTGGAGTGCCCTGGTCCGATAAGATGGAGATTGTTACAGAGTCAAAATGATGCTTGCATAAGGGCACGTAATCGGGTCGTGTGTATTGAAGCGTGGTAATTTCACCGCTCTTGCCGCTTATTTGCGCCGTTCTCAGAAGTTGTACGTAGCTGCCGCCCACAAGCTGATGCTGGATGATGTCGCTGTAAATAAATAATGTATAAAAACCGGCTTTTATATCGGCATAAATCTTCTTCCGCTCAGTCTGGTTATTATCATACGCTTCGATGTATGGCTGGAGGCCTAAAATATGTCCCAATTTCTGACCCGGGGCAAACTGTATCGTGGGGGAATCCGGTAGGGTAACACTCCGCCGCACTTCGTCATAGCGCAGCTTAAATCCATCGCTGGCAAGCTTCAAAATATCAATTCTCTCATTAATAGCACGTATGAGGTCCGGTATTGTGTTATAAAAACTGGGCTTCACATAATATTCCTGCATCACATCACCCCGCTTGCCTATATAGAAGTTCCCTTCACCCCGCTCAAACGTGTACCATGTATGGGGGTACTGAATCTCAGTTAGAGCAACTTCGTATTGTCCTGAAAGCTGAACGGGTTTAGATAATTTTGTGGTATACTCGGCGATTGTGTTTTCCGGATATATATCGCCAGAAGCGTTGGAGGGAAGGGTGATAAAGAAGGATTCGGATTCCATGGTTATATGTCCGTCAGCGCCGACGCGGGTACCCACGAATTAAATTTATCAGGATAACCTTTCCATTTAATATAGCAGTGAATCGCCCCCCTGACACGTTTTTTTCTCAAAATTGCCTCAACGCGGTAGGCGCGGTTTTCATTGAAATGTATTTTTTGCAGCTCCTCCTTATAAAATGAACCATCGATAGCGTCGCCCGCTAAATCGTTAATTTTATAGAGAGGCTTATGAAATTTATTGGAAATGGCGCTAATTAAAAATATCTCCTCGCTGAATGTCTGCTCATAACCCTTCGTAAAAGGGTTCTTAAAACGAGATATTCTGACATGATCTCCAATTTTTAAAGATGGCTTAATACGCTTTTTAGCCACGATACCGCTATAAATATTTTTCCATATCTGTAACGAGTTCTGCTTCGTCACATCGCACGGACGTGTCTGTATCGTGGTGTGAAAGGTGTGGTTGTAACTGTGCACCAAACCTGGTAAAATGTCGATATACCTAAAGGTATTATGTTTCGTCAGATAGCGCCACATACGTGTTTTTAATGTACGATTAAATCTCTCAACTATAGCGGCCTTTACGGTATTGTTGGTGAAAAAATGATGTATTTTATGCATTTTACAAACACGTTTCATGTGTGAATTCATAAATTCTTTGCCACGATCCGTCTGTAGTTTCTGCGGGGTGCGTCGGGCGTTTCCAAATATTAATTCGAACGAACGAGCTACAGTCACCCCGGTTTTGTTGTGCAGAGCAACAACCCAGGCGTGTTTGGATAGTACGTCTATCACAGTCAGTAGATATTTCACGGCGTCATTTTCCCTAGAATATTCAATTAAGCTAACCAAATCAGCCTGCCATTGCGAATCAACGTCCGCGACAAAGATTTTATTGGTAGAGAATCTTGTCCTTAAAGGCTTATGTAGAGTGTAAGCATCTTGTTTATTCAGCCAATCGACCACCTCATGTTGTTTTATACCACGCGTTCTAACCGATCTGTATAGATTTGTAATGCCGCTGAATGATGCAGGGGCTTCGGGCGTGAAATATTGCTTCTTTAATATTTCTTCAGGACCCTTAGCAGGCATGCTGGCCCTGTAAAACATTAATAGATTTTTTCTATCTAGCAGTTCATGGTATTGACAGAGGGCGTGTTCTCTCTGTTAGCCCCCAATAAATACAACCAGCTCCCAAGCGATACACAGCTCACCTGTAAGACTTCATACCTCACAGACCACACGCCATATCTGAACAGGACTATAGTGAGTATTTTTACGGATTTCGTTTCAATTATATTAAGTTAGTATAGTTTAAGTGTTTATTTGCATGAATAACTTATCCGGGTTTTCATAGTTGTACTTTATTTGTTTTAATAATATACCACATCTGTGTTGATTAATAGCTGTATATTTACCCTGTAGTGGAAAATTTAGCTCGCTTACTATTAATATTAATAATTACTATAGATTGACGCTAAAATTCATACAGTTAATTTTATTTTTAGATGTCTGAATTATATAGACACATTGGGGTGTTATAGTTAAGAGGCATTTTGCACATCATTTTTTATACCGCTTTATTCTTTAAGATCCGTGTATAATGAAGGTGTACGTATCTGATGGGATTTCATCTACCATGAAGCATTCTGATCCTGCCCCCACAATTTTACCCGAGGCTGCGTCTAGTAACGCTAATGATGGATGGAACGTGAGGGGTCAGGCGGCACTGCCCAGCGCGGGTACGTTGTGTGGATGCGTGGTTGTGTGTGTGTGTGTGTGTTATATATATATATATATATATATATAGAGTTGTTTCGCATATTATTTTTGCTTTATTCTTTAAGAACCGGGTATAATGAGCTGCGATCTGCCTGATGAAGTTTTTGCCACCATGAACTATTCGTACCCCGAGGCCTGTATTTTACCTGCTGCAGCGTGTAGTAACGCTAGTGATGCGTGGAGCGTGAGCGGTCAGGCGGCTCTGCCCAGCGCGGGTACGTTGTGTGGATGCGTGGTTGTGTGTGTGTGTGTGTGTGTGTATATATATATATAGAGTTGTTTTGCATATTATTTTTGCTTTATTCTTTAAGAACCGTGTATAATGAGCAGCTATCTGCCAGATGAGGTTTTCGCTACCTTGAACTATTTGGACCCGAGGCCTGTATTTCACCAGCTGTCGCTTGTAATGCTTCTAGTTCTGCCGCGCCATGGATGGCCTTTCAGCACCGGGCATCGAGGGTACGCTGTGTTTCTGCGTGTCTGTATATATATATATATATATATATATATATATATATATATATACAACTATATATAACACTTAACTATGTGAATTTAAGTGTGTAAGTGAATATTAACTCCTTACAGATGTCGCAATGATAGCGGAGCTGGATTCGGCCGAAATGCCTATGAACCCTGGCACTAACAGAGCCCAAGAAGACGTCGCATTTCTAAAACTCCTAAAAAGCGAAGCCTGGCGGCTGTCAAGAAAGATAAAGGTACGTGCCGCATGAAAAACTGTTTTGCCCAAACGGCTGGAGAAAATTGTTGATGCACCTTCTAATGACTATTATTATTTATAGCGCGTAAAGTGAAACCTAGGAGCAAGATATTTACAAAGGAGAATATACATCTGCTAGTGGAGAACGCCTCAGACGTCCCAGAAACCTCTGCTACAACCGTGCAGGCATCATCGTTAACCGGTAAGTGTATATTTTGATATATCAGACTAGTCTTAATACAATGTATGCTACTCTTGTCACACATAGGATCGCGATGCTCCGCACGTATCCGCTACATGTAGAATCTCTCCTTAAAGATAGTTGTAAAGTCAGATTGCCACATGTACAATCTCATCCACAGATAAATCTAAAGTCGAGAGAAAAATAACCACGACCCTCTGCAACCACTACGTCTCAACGAGAACCACGCAGCGCCATTCTTGATGACGATACAGACACCTATGGGCAGTGATGGCCCACAGCCACAACAGCAGTTCTATCTGATGCCGGGCGTGCTATCCCATTCAAGTGGCGCGCAACCATCCAGCGGTGCTGTGAATGACGCTGAACTATACTCTGAAGTACAGGAGCGACCACGTAAACACGCGCAGAGAACTACGTGTGCTTCAGAAACATCACCACTCACATTTTCCGCCATGAATACCACACCCGACAGACTCGTGAGGCGCTTGACCGTGAGATTGATCAGCTCGCTGATGGTAAGAAGCGCACCGTAGAACCGGTCATTATACGGACCACTCATGCTATACAGCCTTTACTGCCGTCTGTAACTGAGTCCACTAATTCCACGGGTATTGAACTGTTGGATACCATTAATTTACCCACCACATCTCACGCTGCTGTATCTAATCCAGTTAATGTTGTGATGGGGTTAAAGAGAGTGTTAACGACTAAGCATAAAGTATGTAAAAAGCCGATGCTTCATACAGATGTGTCTGTAGCTGTTAGCAATACGTGTTCTGCAGCCTCTGTACCTGTTAGCTGTGTGGATTCTGCGGTCTCTGTATCTGTTAGCAATACGTGTTCTGCGGTCTCTGTACCTGTTAGCAGTGCGGATTCTGCGGTCTCTGTACCTGTTAGCAGTGGGGATTCTGCGGTCTCTGTACCTGTTAGCAGTGCGGATTCTGCGGTCTCTGTACCTGTTAGCATTGCGGATTCTGCGGTCTCTGTACTGTTAGCAGTGCGGATTCTGCGGTCTCTGTACCTGTTAGCAGTGCGGATTCTGCGGTCTCTGTACCTGTTAGCAGTGCGGATTCTGCGATCTCTGTACCTGTTAGCAGTGTGGATTCTGCGCTCTCTGTACCTGTTAGCATTGCTGGTTCTGCAGACACTCTAGTTGTTAACAGTGGGAATTCTGTATCTCCGATCGCTACAGCGCAGATGTATGACGCCATTGGGTGGGCCCCCGCCGGAGCCTCAGTGTTTAAGGAGCAGTTAGATCGTTACTTACGTTACAAAATCTGGCTACCCAAAATAGTGTTTTTCTGTAATACTTTTGAAAGATTGCTGTCTGAAGTAGTCACAACAGATGCCTGTAAGGCAGAGCTATACGCGCTTCGCCTGATGCAAGTAGACACCGAGATACCCGATGGTGCTAACCGTTATGACTAAATATGATCGGTTCGGGCCTGCATAAACCAACTAAAACAGCCCGTTATAATAGGTCCAGAGTTATAAAACGAGCTCTAAAACTACTGGTCAGTGCTCGACGCGCAATAGGCGCTAGACGACGGGGTGGAATCAGCTGTCCTGCTATACCACCACAGATAGCCCCGGAGCCAACACACACAGATGCTCCTGTCTCACATAGCCATGATGGCCCTGAAAATGACGTCCGTTCCGGTGCACAAAGCTCACAAGCCTCTGCTGCGGATGCTAACTCTGCTGATGATGTGAGGGGATCGGATCATACAGTATTTTTACAACACTTCCATCATCACCAGAGGGACAACCGTAATTTCAGTGCACGCATACATACCGATCATTTTAGGTTTGTAAATTTGGAGCGTGTACGATCGTTTGTCGAGGCTGTGAACATTGTTCACGACAGTATTCAGTCATTACTGGATAGAGTCATTAGGGACATTGAACCGGGCGACTTTGTGCAGTTAAGGCTTGAAGGTGGCGACGCTTTAGACCCCATTTTCACTACAAAGCAGAGCCGCGAGGATTTTAATTCTGAATCTTTTTTAAATGCTGTTGCTCGCACACTTCAAAGTAATGCTGAATGCTTGGCAAGCAATACCCTAAAACTCGTCATCACTACCGTTAAAAAACCGTCGAGGCGGTGTAAAAAACCGCAGAGTCGGTGTAAAAAGACGCTTGAAATCTATAGCGAGCAGTCGAATCATTAAACACAAGAGGCAGTGGCTGTATGATTTTAACAATTACAGTACAAATCTGTGTTTGGCCGCTAGTGTGTGCGCCCTGATTGAGGACGCGGATGTCAGTGATGCGGTTTTACTGAATCGCTCTAAAATCATACACACGGCTCTGGGGATCCCTGATGAGCGATTAGTGAGTTTTAGCGACATTCCAGCATTTGAGAACTATTTGGGGGTCACCATTAAAGTACTGTACTACAGTCAGGGTGATTGGCGCTACTTTCAGACCGACAATGCAGCTAGGGTAAAATCGTATTCATACTGTTCATGATAACCACTACTATGGTATCAAGAATATGAAAGGCTTTATCGGGAGTGATTACTTTTGTGAGCTCTGCAATTCATTGTATAATAAGAAGAACACCCTTCATGTCAATATTTTGTAAAGCTTGTCAAAGAGTGGATTGTGTGGAGTGTGCAGGTGTACAACAAACTCCGCGTTGCTCCGTATGTCGGGTTCATTGTCGCTCTAGTGAGTGTTTAGATCATACACAAACAATTAGCTCTGGATGACCGCCGTTCTGCAGGCTTAAAATATTTTGTGATGAGTGCCATCGCTTTGTGTTCAGGAATAGCGAGGGCATGCATGAATGTGCCGTTTGTGTTGCCCCGTATGCCGTGCTCGTGTAAATAAATTTGACGCCCATCTTGTTACATGCGGCGCTATGTACCGGAGGACGAGACAGATTGTTATATCTTTTACGATTTTGAATGTATGCAGGAGACAGGTACCCACATCCCAAATTACATTTATGCCACAACTCTGAGTGGTGAGCAGTCCTGGGAGTTTGAAGGTGATAGCTGTACGCACGACTTTTTACTGTTCTTTACCAGCGGGAAATTTTCAGGGTATACATTTATAGCGCACAATGCAGGGCGCTACGATTCTTACTTTATTGTTAAGGAGCTGATTTTTTAAAACTACAGGTAAAGCTGATAGCCCAAGGTGGCCGCCTCTTGTGTGTGACGGTGCCCGATTTGTCTTTAAGGTTCATAGATCCGCTAAATTTTATTCCATGAAGCTCAGTAAATTACCTCAGGCCATGGGCTTTTCAGGTGCCAAAGGTCATTTTCCACACTTTTTTAACACCCGAGAAAACCAAAACTATGTAGGTCCCATACCCCGATGTGAAATATTATGGTTTGGAGTACATGGCCACGGATGAGAAGGTAGAGTTTCCTGGCATGGCATGAGGGTGAGAAACATACAGTTTTTGACTTCAAGAGTGAACTAAATCATACTGTAAACAGGATGTTGAAATTTTGAGACGAGCCTGTGAGATCTATAGAGAGCGCATTATGGAAATGACGCTGAAAAGTGTTAAAAAATACTGCGACATTCAAAAAGTAAATGGTTGTGGAGAGCAGCTGTATTGATCCTTTTCAACTCATCACCTTGGCCTCTGTATGTATGTCAATGTATCGATTTAAAATTTCTACAGAAAAAACTATCGCCATTTTACCGGGTGATAATTATCACAAGGTGAAAAAGCGCTACTCATTCCGCCGCTATACAGTGGCTCATGTATGTAGCGCACACCGAGAACATTGACATTCAGCATGCCTTAAGAGGAGGTGGAGAAACAACTCGGTCAGTATTTTCTAGATGGTTATGCCTATGTTAACGGCCAGCACATAGCTTTTGAATTTCAAGGCTGTTTTTTCCACGGGTGCCCGTCATGCTATAATGAGAATGATACAAATAAAGTTACAAACACCACCTACGGTCAGTTATATCATGCCTTTTTAGCTAAAAAGCGTTACCTGCAGCTGCGCGGGTACACCATAAGAGTGATATGGGAGCACGAGTGGCGTGAAATGGCTAAAAACGATTCTAACCTCCAGGCATTTCTCCATCAAATGGATTTCCCTGCTCCTTAGACCCCCGCGATGCGCTTTATGGGGGTCGAACTAACGCTATTAAGCTCTATCACCAGGTGGAGCTGGTGAGACTTTACATTACTACGACTTCACAAGCCTGTACCCCTTTGTAAAAAAACTAAAACATACCCTGTAGGTCCACCCCGACATCATCTATGACAACTTTGGTTTCATTAAAAAATACTTTGGCTTAGCTAGAGTCAAGGTCTATCCCCCGAGAGATTTATTTTTTCCCGTTCTTCCGGTAAAACTCGACAAAAAATTGATGTTCCCCCTTTGCTATACATGCCTGTAAATTCAGAGGCAGAGGAGTGCCGTCATAGTGATGAAGAACGCTCCCTGACAGGTACCTGGTGCACCATAGAGCTTGAGCTGGCGATAAGTAAAGGGTACCGGATCGCCCACATCTATGAAATATGGCATTTTCCAAACACCAGCGATGATCTGTTTGCTCGCTACATTAAATTACACCTTAGGGATAAGCAGGAGGCTTCAGGGTATCCTAGCTGGTGCACTGATGATACCAAGAAAAAGCAGTACATGACAGTTTTCTTGAAAAAGAGGGTGTACGGTTACGACCTGAAAATATAGCCGTCAACCCGCTAAAAGACAGATCTCCAAACTTTTCTTAAATTCTTTATGGGAGTTTGCTCAGAAGTCCAATCTCCCAAGCACCAAGATTGTTAGGGATCCTGATGAGCTTTTTAGGTATCTCTTCCTGCCCTACTATGACATTTCTACGCTGGATTTTATCGATGACGAAACCGCTACATTAACTGGAAATATGCGGAGGGCACCAACACAGTCAACAAGAAACACAAACATCTTTATAGCCTGCTTTACCACAGCGTATGCGCGGCTAGAGCTCTATTCTCTGCTGGACAGGCTGCAGGAGAGGTGCCTTTATCACGACACAGATTCAGTTATTTTTGTGCACAGGGAAGGTGAGTGCAGCCGCCTCTAGGAGATTACCTGGGGGAATTGACGAGTGAGATACCCGAGGGCACATACATCACAGAGTTTGTTTTCTTGCAGGGCCCAAAACTTACGGGTACAAGCTCAACACAGGGAAGACTGTCTTAAAAGTGAAGGGAATAACGCTAAATGTTGGTAACTCGCAATCTATCATTTTAGCAGTCTGAAAGATCTAGTTCTGGACTACCCTCGTAATTCAGACGCTGAAACTCAGAAGCGCATCGTCGTACAGCAGCAGGCATTGTGAGAGATAAAAAATATTGGAATATTGAATCCCGTGTCCTACAAAAGACCCAGAAAGTGTGTCTACACAAAGCGCCGACTACTAGACGAATTCACCACCCTGCCGTACGGCTATTAGCACAGTATTGTGATGGACACGAGGCTACAACACCCGCTCTCGGCTTCTAGCGGGGCCGTCTAATCTGAAAGAGTTATTTTGTAAAACAATTGCTGTATAATATGAAAGTAGTTTTTTCTCACAGCCGGATAATATTGTTTGGTTTTATTCATGCTGCAGAAACTATATGATTAAATCTCTCTCTCTTTTCCCAACACCAGATTTGTGGAGGTCTGCCGAATACATTCGTAGATGATGAATTATTCCCACCG
Source organism: Oophaga sylvatica (assembly GCA_033576555.1). Taxonomy (NCBI): domain Eukaryota; kingdom Metazoa; phylum Chordata; class Amphibia; order Anura; family Dendrobatidae; genus Oophaga; species Oophaga sylvatica. Next base: position 1,864 of record JARQOD010003778.1, on the reverse strand, counting down.
GGCAAGGTGAATTTGGCGATTGTTGATGATCTCATGGATAGCGCTAGCGAAAATTGTGAGATAGAAAAGCGTTCACCAAGTATGTGCACCACAGAAATCTCAGTATTTTCTACCTGGTCACAAAACATATTTTGTCAGGGTAAGAAAAGCCGCACCATAAATTTAAACACAAAAGTACATGGTCCTTTTTAACAACCCTCGAGATAAATTACAAATTTTAACACTGTGTCAGATTACCCCGAAAAACCGTTTTTTCCCCAGAAGCCTTTGAGGATGTACGCGGGAGCCTTATGGGTATTGCTGGTCGATTTGAAAAGCTAATACCCGGAGGATCACCGCTTACGGACGGTTGTTTCCCCCGGCGTTACCACTGTCTATTCAGAAAAAACGCTTCTAAAAAGGAATTTTATGCGGGATCGCACTTTTCCCCGTTATGCGTTGTGCTGTAAAGATGTCCGAGAGACTCCGGCGTAACGGGCTTTTCTTAAAAACCCTGGTGAAGGCAACCCCCCCGTCCGGAAATTATTTTGGCAATGCGAGCGTGGATTTTTAAATACCGCTTTAGGTGAGATTGCTTAAAATTTTTTAAAAGGCAGAATCCCGTTGAAAAGCGCCAAAAAAAGGGTACTGAAGAAGTGGGGGTAAAGATATAAACCATTAGCGATAGGGCAGTCCATAAAGAAAAAAAGAAACGAGTACGATCAAACGGTGGTTTATCGGTCCTCTTTTAGGCTTTGCAATTCCCAAATAACGAGTCTGCTCGCTGGCAAATAATGGAGCATGTGAGAAAATGTATTAGTCCCCAAACAGGACTCATAAGTAAGGACACCAATCCCCGAGAGCATAGCGAAACGCTATTCGAGCCCGGATGGATTAATCCGTTTTACAGCGAAAGCGACATCCCCGCGAGTGAAAATTAAAAGATAGCACCGTGCGGAGCGCTACTTGGTACATACGAAACGCTCAAAAGAACTGCAGCTTTAAATCTGTTACCCTCAGGATCCCGACAAAAGCCGCCAAATACCGTCACCGATAAAAAAAATCACGAGACGCTGAATTGTGGGAATAAACCAAAGATATAAAAAGAAGTGAATTTTTACTAAACGACTACTCCAGAATAAGGTGGACGATTGGAATGATAAAGACGAATTTATTTTCAAAGGTCTGTAATAACCCGGTCTAACTTGTGGTTTAGTCGTTACAAAGAGGGTCAGCCTAACCGCGGAATTTACCCGGGTTGGGAAAGTTATGCGAGGGTATGGCCCAGCTGAATATACCCTCATGTTGTGGGTAATCACACTACAAGACAACATTTAGCGAATTAAAATGTCCTCCAGCGGGGGTTTCTTCATCGATGAGGTTAGACCCGCCCCCGCACAATCACTCGCTGCATACCGTCATTAGGCCCCCCCAAAGGGGAAAATTTCAAAACCAAAAAAAGGTCCTACCCCTACGCAACCGTGGCTCACGTGTAGCCTATTTTTTTGTTAATTTTTTATTTTACGTGTTGCTGATTTTGTTAATTGTGCATGGACATTTTTATTCTTTGTATGTTTTTAAAATTTTGAATGCTTTGAGGATTTATTCAATAAAATCTTTTTAAAATTGTTTTTACAATACCCCGCATTGCTTTTTTTTAAAATAGAATAAAAAATTCTGTTATTGTAACAGGCCAATACATTATGCCCTACGATTTCCCCACAAAAAGCGGGGGGGTTTAAGTCCGTCGTTTTAAATGCCCCCCAAATGTGGGGTAACACAACACAGACAACCTTAGATTTCCGGCCAAGTAAAAAAAAATACTGAATAAAACTATAAGTTGAGCGTCATTAAAATTTCCAAATTCCCCCCCAAAGGTTTTACA
>JARQOD010003777.1:0-61249 GCA_033576555.1 Oophaga sylvatica | reverse complement strand
TGAAGTGGGCTTTTGAAGAGTGGAGACATTGGCTGGAGGGAGCCAAACATCAGGTGGTGGTCCTTACTGACCATAAGAATCTGGATTATCTGGAATCTGCCAAGCGACTTAATCCTAGACAGGCCAGGTGGGCCTTGTTTTTTACACGTTTTAATTTTGTGGTTTCCTTTCTTCCTGGCACTAAGAATGTTAAGGCGGATGCCCTTTCAAGGAGTTTCCTTGCGGACTCTCCTGAGTTATCTGATCCTTCTGTTATTTTGAAAGAAGGTGTAGTTCTTTCCGCCATCTCGCCCAATTTGAGACTGGCTCTGGAGGGGTGTCAGGAGGATAGGCCCGAGCGCTGCCCTGTTGGGAAATTGTTTGTCCCGGACCACTGGAAAAAGAGTGTGATGTCTGAGATTCATTGTTCCGCGTTGGCCGGTCATCTCGGAATTTTTGGTACCAGAGACTTGGTTAGTCGGTCCTTTTGGTGGCCTACCTTGTCTCGTGATGTCAGGGAATTTGTGCAGTCCTGCGGGACTTGCTCTTGCTCCAAGCCTTGCTCCCGCTCTAGTGGTTTGTTGATGCCATTGCCTGTGCCCAAGAGACCATGGACCCATATCTCTATGGATTTCATTTCCGACCTCCCTGTTTCTCAGAGAATGACCGTCATCTGGGTGATTTGTGATAGGTTTTCCAAGATGATACATCTTGTGCCATTACCTAAGTTGCCTTCCTCCTCTGAATTGGTACCTTTGTTCCTTCAGCACGTGGTTCGTTTGCACGGCATTCCTGAGAACATTGTGTCTGACAGAGGAGTCCAGTTTGTTTCCAGATTTTGGAGGACCTTTTGTTCTAAACTTGGTGTTCAATTGTCTTTCTCCTCGGAGTTTCATCCTCAGACCAATGGTCAAACTGAGAGAACAAATCAGACATTGGAGACTTATCTAAGATGCTTTGTGTCTGCTGATCAGGATGACTGGGTCTCTTTTTTGCCTTTGGCTGAGTTTGCTCTTAATAATAGGGCTAGCTCTGCCACTTTGATGTCTCCATTTTTCTGTAATTCTGGGTTTCACCCTCGATTTTCTTCAGGACAGATGGAGGCTTCTGTCTGTCCAGGTGTTGACTCTGTTGTGGAGCGTATGCAACAGATTTGGGACCAGGTAGTGCAGAGGTTGTCCCTCTCTCAGGAGAGGGCCCAGCGGTTTGCTAACCGGCATAGGACTGATGGTCCTGGGTTTAAAGTGGGGGACTTAGTCTGGTTGTCCTCAAAAAATATTCCTATGAGAGTGGCATCTCCTAAATTTAAGCCTAGGTTCATTGGACCTTATAAGATCATGGAGATTCTTAATCCTGTTTCTTTTCGTTTGCTTCTTCCAGGGACATTTAAGATCCATAATGTGTTCCACAAGTCCTTGTTGAAGTGGTTTGTTGAGCCAGTGGTTCCTGCTGCTTTGCCTCCTGACCCTGTTCTGGTTGAGGGCAATATGGAGTTTGAGGTTGAGAAAATTTTGAATTCTCGTTTTTCTAGACGGAAACTCCAGTATTTGGTTAAGTGGAGAGGTTATGGTCAGGAAGACAATTCTTGGTTGTTTGCTTCGGACATCCATGCTAGGAGACTCATCCGTGCGTATCATAGAACTCATCCTGACCGACCTGGTTGCTCAGGTGAGGGTTCGGTGACCCCTCCTCAAGGGGGGGGTACTGTTGTGAATGGACTTGAAATGAGTTCTGAGCGGAGACTCCCTCTGGTGGTTACAAGCGGTACTGGACTGTCCAGTGAAGATTGTGAGGATTGGGAATCAGGTGTTACTGACTGGTCTTATTTAAGGGAGTCACCTTCCCATCAGGGTTGCCGGTGATCAATTGTTCTGGTCTCAATCCTTGATTCCTGTTTCCTTTGTAGCCTGCTGTGTCGTGTCTGCATCTCCTGCTAACAGATAAGACATTTTCTTCTTTTTGTTTTTGTGCTTGATTTTTGCATCTTGTCCTGCACTTCTGTGGGGGCCTTTTGGGTCCCCTCCGGGGGCTTTTGCCCTCTCAGTTTAGTTCAGCCACTGATGTTTGTACTTTTGCTTTTTCCAGTTTTTTCAGTGGCTGCTGTTTTGATTTTGTTACACCAGAGAACTAATTTAGGTGGTAGAGGTCGTGTGATCTCAGGTGTTTTTGAAATTAGTAGAGTTGGGGCTTTTCAGGGTTTTTTGGGATTGCAGTAAGTGCCCTTCCTATCCTTTTCTATTTAGGTAGTTTGGGCCCCAACGTTTGCTCATACTATTTTCTGTCTGTGTCAGTATTTCCTCTTGTCTAACCGCCATTACATGTTTGGGGGCTTTCTTTGTTCTTTGGGGATCTGCTCCGGGGCAGATAGCTTTCCTCTTTCTATCTTTAGGTGTAGTTAGTTTCTCAGGCTGTGACGAGGCGTCTAGGACCAACGTAGGAACGCTCCACGGCTGCCTCTAGTTGTGGTGGTTAGTCAGGGTACTGCAATCTCATAGATTCCAACTGCTCTGGTGTATTTCCTTTTTACCTGCACTCCTCAGCTACCGAAACATAACACCACATGTTGCTGCTGGTCTCCTCAGCTGTCAGATATCTGCCCACATTTTCACCATCCTCCTGATGTCTTGTGAAAAAGTCATATCTTTCCACTGTCTCATTCTTCTTTGGGTCACAGTGCTTTTGAAATGACTGCACAATATCTGCTAGGAGGAGGCTGTCTGTGTCTGGGAGTAAGGTGTGGGCTAATTCTCCGCCATTTTCCCCAGTTAGGTAATAAAGCAGCTTTACTTTCCCTTTGTCATCACTGGGGGCCACTGTGAGATCCACATACAGTGTAAACTCTTCTTCCAATGTCTCCAAGTCTGGGACAGATTGCATGAAGTGACATCCAGCCTCTGAGGGGGCTTCAGACCAGTCTCCATTCTGCCGTAATGTCAGGGAATCTGTACTGACAGGTGCTGTGATCCTCTGTCCAGTCCCAGCCTCACACAAGCTCTGAGGATGTACAGGTTCTGTGCCCAGCTGCCACCATGTTCTGTTAGTTGTTTCCTGTCATGGATCACACTCTGTGGATTTCTCCAGGCTGTTTATTACATGAGGTGAGGTGCAGTCCTCCACTACAAGAGTTCTCCAAGCAACATACCAACAAGTTCAAACATGACTATAGAACACACATAAACGTAGTGAGACCCCTAGAGGCCACCTCATCATATAACATATTGCTACAGCTCTGTAGAAAATGTGACCTATGTAGAGAATGATTCTTTTAGATGGGAGCACTCTGTAGACATTTGGTGACTGTACATGGGAGGCCTCTGTAAAGATTGGGTGACTGTAGATGGGAGGGCGCTCTAGATTGTGGATGACAATAGACAGGAGGGCTCTGTAGAGAGTTGGTGACTGAAGATGGGAGGCCTCTGTAGAGATTGGGTGATGGTAGATTGGAGGACCTTGTAGAGAATGGGTCCAGTGGATGGGAAGGCTCAGTAGAGATTGGATCATTCAGATGTGAGGTCTCTGTAAAGAGTTGATGACGAACGATGGAGGGCTCTGTAGAGAATGGGTCCTGTAGATGTGACATGGGAGAGCTCTGTAGAAAGTGTGTGAATGTAAATGGAAGAGCTGTGTAGACAGTGGGTGACTGTGGATGGGAGGGCTTGTAGAGAATGGGTCCTGTAGATGTGTGGGCTATGTAGACAGTTGATGACTATGAATTAATGTCTCTGAAGATTGAGGGCTCTGTAGAGATTGGCTCACTGTCAATGGAAGGGCTTTTTAGGCTCTGTGGATGGAGGGCTCCTGTTATGTTAGGTAGCTGAGGAGGACAGGAACAACAGCCGGGCAGCCGAACACCTGAGATGTTGGTAACTAATGGGTTGCAGATTCCTAAACTAACCACGCAACTAGAGGTAGCCGTGGAGCGTTCCTCCGTTGATCCTAGACGCCTCGTCACAGCCTGAGAGATAACTACACCTAAAGGCAGAAAGATGAAAGCTATCTGCCCCGGAGCAGATCCCCAAAGAAAATAGGAAGCCCCCAAACATGTAATGGTGGTTAGACAAGAAGAAAGCACGGACACAGACAGAAAATAGAATGAGCAAACGCTGGGGCCACAAGCTGACTAAATAGGATAGGACAGGAGAGATTACTTTCTGCAACCCAGAAAACCCTACAAAAATCCAACAATTCTGATTACAAAAATACTGAGATCACACGATCTCGCCACCCACTAAATCAGATCTCAGTGTGAACAAAACCAAGCCGCAGCCGCTGAAAAAGCAGGAAAAAGCAAATGAAAAAAACAACAGTGGCTACAGACAAACTGTGAAGAGCACAGACCCCAGGAGGGGACCCGGCTGTCCTCCACAAATGTGCAGAAAACTATGCAAATAGCAAGCACAAAAAGAAAAGCAGAAAATATCTTATCTGAAAGCAGCAGACGCAGGCAAGACACCAGCAAACTTCCAAATGAACCAGGAACCACAATTGAGACCAGAACAATTGATCACCAGCGACCATCATGGGAGTGAACCTCCCTTATATCAGTCCAGTCAGTGATCCCAGATTGCCATTCCTCGCTGGAAGGTTCAGTACTGTCTGTAACCACCAGAGGGAGCCTCTGCTCATTCACAACAGGCTCCGTAGAGATTGGCTGACTGTCGATGGGAGGACTCTGTAGAGAATTGACTCTGAATGGTAGGACTAAGTAGATAGTGGGTGCCTATAGATGGGAGGGCTCTGTAGAAAGTGTGTGAATGTAAATGGAAGAGCTGCGTAGACAGTGGGTGACTGTAGATGTGTGGGCTATGTAGACAGTTGATGACTATGAATTAATGTCTCTGAAGATTGAGACCTGTGGATGGGAGGGCTCTGTTAAGAATGGGTGACTGTAGATTGGAGGGCGCTCTAGATTGTGGATGACAATAGACAAGAGGGCTCTGTAGAGAGTTGGTGACTGAAGATGGGAGGCCTCTGTAGAGATTGCGTGACTGTAGATGGGAGAGCTTTGTAGAGAATGAGTCCTGTAGATGTGAGGGCTCTGTGGAGAGTTCATAAATATGGTTGGAGAGCTCTGTAAAGAATGGGTCCTGTGGAAGGTAGGACTCTGAAGAATGGAAGGGCTCTGTAGAGATTGGCTCACTGTCAATGGAAGGGCTTTTTAGAGAATGGGCTCTGTGGATGGAGGGCTCCGTAGAGATTGGCTGACTGTCGATGGGAGGACTCTGTAGAGAATGGACTCTGAATGGTAGGACTAAGTAGATAGTGGGTGCCTATAGATGGGAGGGCTCTGTAGAGCTTGGATGACTGTAGATAAGAGGGCATGGCAGAGAGTGGTCCTGTGGATGGGAGGACGCAATAGAAAGTGACTGTATATCGAAGGGTTCCGTAGAAAGTTGGCAACTGTAGATGGGAGGGGTCTGTAGAGTTTGGGTTTACATAATGGAAAGCGTTGAGAACAATAAAACATAAAAATGATCAATGTAATTCAAAATTAATATTCCAATGAGGTCTGGATTTGAAATGATACTCAAAATCAAAGTGGAAAGTCAAATTACAGGCTGATCCAACTTCAGTGGAAATGTCTCAAGTCAAGGAAATGATGCTCAGCAGTGTGTGGCTTCCATGTGCCTGTGTGACCTCCCTACAACACCTGGGCATGCTCCTGATGACACTGTAAGGAGGTGGCAGGTACCCTCGGTTACTCCCTGCCTCTTTTGTTGTTTGGCCCCTGTGCACTTTATGTAAATATGTTATATCATGGTTGAATGACACTGCCCTATATATGTATCTATGTCTGTCATGTATACTGTCCGTTAATGTAATATATGTTATGCATTTTATGCTATGTTTGCAATGTGTGTACTGCCATATGTTGCACCTGTATTGTATTGTATTGTGTAATGTGGGGAGTTCCCCTTTAATTACTATAGTTAGCCTAGGGACAGTTGAGGGTTAAAATGAATGGCTGGGCCAGCAGAAGAAAGGAAGGAGGACGCTGCTGCTCCTGGTCAGAAACCCGGGCACGTTAGCCCTGAGCAGACGTATATGGACAGATGGGGCACTGCCAGACTCCCGGAGGGGAGAGATCTGTTTCCCCAGAATCAAGCACTTATGGACTAGAGCAAGTAGTGAAGGAGTAGAGCCATCTCAAGGAGGATCACAAGGAAATTGACAGCATGTGACTTAAATATGACTGTCTGAGCAAAGGGTCTGAATACTTATGACCATGTGATATTTCAGTTTTTCTTTTTAATAAATTTGCAAAAATGTCTACATTTCTGGTTTTTATCAGTCAAGAGTGCACATTAATGAGAAAAAAATGAACTTTTTTTGCATTAACCAAAAGGCTGCAATGAAACAAAGAGTGAAAAATTTAAAGGGGTCTGAATACTTTCCGAACCCACTGTATGCTTAGTATTGCTATATTGATAAGATGGAAATTCCATCACTTGTGCAAGACTCAAGGGTATGCCACACTAAACAGCGTCGCTAACGAGATCGCTAAAATACGTCACTATTTAGTGATCTCGTTAGTGACGCCGGTGTGTGTGGCATGCAGCAACGACGTGGCCCCTGCTGTGCCCCTGCTGTGATCTCGTTCATCGTTCACAGCGTTCTGGACCATATTTTTATCGTTGGCGTCCCGCTGGTAAGTATATATCGCTGAGTGTGGCACCTTTTTTTAGCGATGTGCGGTGTTTTTGCACCGCCAAAGTCGTTAAGGAGATCGCTAACCGCGATAGCGTCCTTAACGACATCGCTAAATTAGGCAGCTACTAGCGATATTATAACAATCACGCTAGCGATCTCATTAGTATGCGACGTTAACGAGATCACTAGCGGGATTGTTTAGTGTGGCAGTACCTTAAGGAAATCTTAAAAACATGATCTGTGGCTGGTTCTTGAGGACTGAAATAGTTGACTACTTGAGGGAGAGGAATGTCACATTTTGTTGACAATGGTGGGCTTCTTCAAGATCCCCTATGTATATCAACAAAAGAATACAAGATGCTGGAAGACTCTAAGAATTTCAGAACTTCATCCTACAGGAGCTTTCACCATTTCACAGTGCATGGGGCGACCATTAAAGAGAAGCTCACATCTCATCTACAAGAGGGTGCCAGGAGGAGATTACAAATCTCCTTGAATATCAGCTGTATAGCACAAGATACTGGAAGATGTCTCTAAAAAGCCAAAGCTTAATTCTGCAGAAAGCTCTCACTACTAATGTGGTCACAGTGTTATTATTATTATTTATTTCTATAGCACCATTGATTCCATGGTGCTGTACTTGAGAAGGTGTTACATATAAATTTCAGAGATCACTTACAGTAAACAAACTAACAATGACAGACTGATACAGAGGGGAGAGGACCCTGCCCTTTCGGGATTACATTCTACAGGATGGCGGGGAAGGAGACAGTAGGTTGGGTGTTGCAGCAGTTCCGGTGTTGGTTGAGGCGATATCTCCAGTAGTGGTGAGGAGGTAGCAGGGTCATTGCAGGCTGTAAGCTTTTCCTGAAGAGGTGGGTTTTCAGGTTCCGTCTGAAGGATCCGAATGTGGTTGATAGTCGGATGTGTTGGGGCAAAGAATTCCAGAGGATGGGGGATATTCAGGAGAAGTCTTGGAGGCGGTTGGGTGAGGAGCAAATAAGGGTGGAGGAGAGAAGGAGATCTTGGGAGGATCGGAGATTACGTGAGGGAAGGTATAGGGAGACTAGTTCAGAGATATATGGAGAAGACAGGTTATGGATGGCTTTGTAGGTCAGTATTAGTAATTTGAACTGGATACGCTGAGGGAATGGGAGCCAGTGAAGAGATATACAGAGGGGAGAATCGGAGGAGTAGCGAGGAGATGAATTAGTCATGCAGCAGAGTTAAGGATGGACTGGAGAGGTGGGAGGGTGTTAGCAGGGAGGCCACAGAAAAGGATGTTGCAGAAGTCGAGGTGGGAGATGATGAGGGCATGCACAATTATTTTAGTAGATTGAGGGTTTAGGAAAGGATGGATTCTGGAAATATTTTTGAGCTGAAGGCGACAGGAGGTAGAAAGAGCTTGGATGTGCGATTTGAAGGACAGGGCAGAGTCAAGGAGAAGAAGGAGGATATGGCTGATAGACACTCCGGGATTCTGGACAGCAGAGAGGTGACGTCTGGGCCAGAGAGGTAGATCTGAGTGTCATCAGCATAAAGGTGGTACTGGAATCCGTGGGACTTTATGAGTTGCCCCAGGCCAAGTGTATAGATTGAGAAGAGTAGGGGTCCTAGAACAGAGCCTTGAGGGACTCCAACAGAGAGAGGGTGGGACGAGGAGGTAGTGTGGGAGTGGGAGATGCTGAATGAGCGGTTGGAAAGGTATGAGGAGATCCAGGACAGGCCGAGGTCCTTGATGCCAAAGGAGGAGAGAATCTGTCGTAGAAGGCAATGGTCAACTGTGTCAAAAGCAGAGGTCCGGTCTAGAAGCAGGAGTATAGAGTAGAGTATTGTCCGTTCGCTTTGTTTGTAAGTAGGTCGTTAGTAATTTTGGTCAGGGCTGTCTAAGTGGAGTGATGGGGGCGGAAACCAGATTGTAGATTATCAAAGAGCAAGTTAGATGAGAGGTGGTAGGAAAGTTCAGTGGATGTACAGCTCTAGGAGTTTGGAAGCTAATGGGAGCAGCGATATTGGGCGATAGCTGGATATAGCGGTTGGGTCGAGGGTTGGCTTTTTAAGGATAGGTGTGATTGTGGCATTTTTGAAATCAGAAGGGAAGGTACTGGAAGCTAGTGATAGGTTGAAGAGGTGGGTTAGGGATGGGATAATAGTGGTGGTGAGGCTGGGGAGGAGGTGGGACGGGATGGGGTCAAGTGCATAGGTTGTGAGGTGCGATTTGGAGAGGAGACAATTAAGCTCCCCTTCGGTGATGTTGGAGTGGGAGGTTATGGGGTTTGGTCATTGGTCTGGTATACAAAGGGGTTGTGGTGGTTGGACAATGGAGGCTTGCCTTGTGTGGTCGATCTTATTTTTGAAGTGTGTGGCAAAGTCCTCAGCATAGATGAGGGGGCAGTGGTGGAGGAAGTTAAAAGTTTTGAATAACTGTTTGGCGTTGTAGGATAGGGAAGATACGAGGGTTGTGAAGTAGGCCTGTTTAGCAGAGGTGAGGGCAGATTTGAAAGCGAGTGTTGCTTGTTTGAATGAAGTGTTAGGGCCATCATTAGAGAAAGGAGCATATCGCATCTACCTGAGAGGGTGACAGAGGGAGTCCATGTTCAGGAAGATCAGCCAAAGGACACTAGTTGCTAGAAGGCATCTTAAAAGAGCAAAACTTCATCCTGGATCTACAGAAGCTCTCGCCGTTACTATTGTCTCAGTAGAAAGGTGATCATTGGAGAAAGCGTCACCTCACATCTACATGAGGGTGACGGGAGGACGACCGTCAATGTTCAGGAACATCAGCTAGAGGACACCAGTTGCTAGAAAATATCTCTAAGAAGGAGACGTTCATCCCAGAATCAACAGATGTTCTCACCAATACTGAGGTCACACTGTAAAGGTGATCAATAGAGAGGGACAAAAATGACATCTGCATGAGAGAGAGACAGGAGGAGACTACCAATATCAAAGCATATCAGCCACATGATATACAATAAAGATACTTTTGAGAAGCCAGAACTTTTCCTACCGGAGCTCTCATAGCTACTGAGGTCACAGTGCAGGGGCTGACTCTGAGAGGCATGTCACATCTACAGGTGATCCATGGAGTAAAGTTTATCCTTGCAGAGAGTTACATGTCAAGCCTGACATGCCAAGGTGAGAAGGCTTTTAAGCCTTGCAATGCTCCTCTGATAAATATTCAAATTGTCTCTTCAGAGAGGAAGAGCATTAAAACTCTAGTGCCACCTATTGGAAGTAGCAATCCTAGAAGTCAATATTGACACTCTAACGAGCCTTGTCACATGACTTAGGATAAAAGCCAAAACCAAAATCTTCATTTACAGACATTGTGTTTCACAGTTCTAGTCTACTTTCTCTTTAATCCCTTTCTGCCATCTGACATACTATCCCATTCATGTGACCTGGGCTTTACTTCCCATGGACAGGATAGTACATCATAGCCAATCAGCCGCGATCACGGGGGGAGCACGGCCGATCGCGGCTGGGTGTCCGCTGATTCTCACAGCTGACACCCGGCACTAAGTGCCAGGAGTGGTCACTGCTCCCAGCACTTTAACCCCCGGAACACTGCGATCAAACAAAATCGCAGCGTTCCGGGAGCAGGCCGATCACTGCCATGTAGACCCGATGTCGTCATGATCTCCAGAGCTGAAAAACTTCCTGTCATGCGCAGTGCCTGTCAGGAAGTCTCACAGGTCAGTGTACAGAGTGCAGCGCTGACAGCTTCTATAGCATGGGGAGGCTGCTTCATCTGCATGCTATAGAAGCGCTCAGCCTGCAAAAAATCATTGTCCCATAGTGGGACAAAGTGTAAAAGTAAGAATTAAATTTAAAAAACGTAAAATAATTATAAAAACATTAAAATAAATAAATAATAAAAAAAATCAATATTCTATCGCTAAATAAATTTGACTGAAAAAAAATCTAAACAATAAAAGTACACATATTTGGTATCACTGCGTCCGTAACGACCCGACCTATAAAACTGTCCCACTAATTAACCACTTTAGTGAACACCATAAAAAAAGGCAAAAAGCAATGCTTTATCATCATACCGCCGAACAAAAAGTGGAATAACGCGATCAAAAATACAGATATAAATAAACATGGTACCGCTGAAAACGTAATCTTGTCCCGAAAAATACGAGCTGCCATACAGAGTCATCAGTGAAAAAATAAAAAAGTTATAGCTCACAGAATAAAGTGATGCAAAAATAATTATTTTTTCTATAAAAGTTTTTATTGTATAAAAGCGCCAAAACATAAAAAATTATATAAATGAGGTTGTCACGCTCATGCTCTGACTGGTGGGCGTGAGCCAGGGGGTTGCGGCCCCACTGTGCCACAAACCAGACTACTCTGGAAGGGGCGTGACTAAGGCTACTTTCACACTTCAGGCTTTTTGAATCAGGCATAATCCGTCCTATGCCTGATAGGACGGATCCAGCGCTGATTTTAAAAAACTGATGCAACTGATCAGGTTTTTTGACTGATCGGTCCTGACATTTTCAACCCGGAAATATAAAATTTTCATGTTGAAAATGCAGTTATCAGTGCCCGGACCGAGGAGAGAGAGAGACCTTGGATTCCGGATCAGTTTTCTGACGGATTTGTCAAAAGACTGGTCCGGCGCCATAGGTTTGCATTGTTTCCGGCCGCCTGAAGTGCCGATTCAGGCACTGTCAGGCGGCTCCGGGAAAAAAAAAAACGTTGCAGCAAGCGTCTTGTCCGGCCGCCGGAATGTACATTTCCGCCGGATCCGACCAAAAACGGATGCAACGCAGTGACATCAGGCGCGATCCGACGCTAATGTAAGTCAATGCTAAAAAAACGCATCCGGTACCGGATCCGTTTTTTAAAAAACACACCGGATCGCGCCTGATTCAAAAAGCCTGAAGTGTGAAAGTAGCCTAAGACAGCTGACTCGGTCTTCACTGGAGCCTCTGATGGAGAGGTCAGGCTTGTGCGGCAGGCAGCTACCAGGTGTCACTCCAGGGTGGTGTCTGGCTGTGGCTGCTGATCCCACTTGGGGAGACGGAACACTAGGACAGGTACGAGTAGCAGACAGGCTGTTGAGTACGGCGGGCACAGCTATTACTCTGGCAGGCGGGCACGGCTGAGACACTGGCAGGCGGGCACAGCTGAGACACGGACACGAGCAGGAAAGAGTGGTGTATGGAAGGTAGAGACCTATTTACACAGATGTAGGTACTGGTACTGGCAGGAAGGAGTGGTGTATGAAGGAACAGGTTTGAACTTGTACACACTGGAGGTGCAGGTACTGGAACGTGAAGGATGGAACTATTGATGGGAATGAAGGAACAGGTTTGGCCCTGTTCGCACTGGAGAAAACCGCAAGGCTGCAGAGAGGAGCTGCAATTGGTAGCAAGAGGTTCAGCAGTAGCAGAAGCAGAACCTCAGGAGTGCGGAGCAGAGGCAGAAAGCGGTTCAGCAGCAGCAGGAGCGGAGCAAAGCGGAATCGCAAGGTATGCGGAGAGGAGCTGCAGCAAGAGGTTCTGCAGCAGCAGGAGAAAAGCAAAGCAGAACCGCAAGGTATGCGGAGAGGCACTGCAGCTAGAGGTTCTGCAGCTGCAGGAGCGAAGCAAAACGGAACTGCAAGGTATGCGGAGAGGAGCTGCAGCAAGAGGTTCTGCAGCAGCAGACAAGACAGAGGGAGTAAACACTAGGGTACACAGAGCAGGGAAGGAAAGGCCACAGGCTGGGATAGAACAGACTCAGGTATAGGACAGAGTTAGACTAGGAAACATATAAGGCAAGGTACAGGGACAGAGATAAGACAGAGACAGGTAAAGGACAGAGTACAGGCAGGGAAAGGAACAAGACAAGGCACAGGAACAAAGACACAGAGACCAGGATATTCAGCCTCCTGGAGGGTAGACAGATAAGTACAAGGCAAAGCTAGGAATTAAGCCTCCAGAGAGGGCGAGACACAGGACAGGACCTGGCAACTCAGCAGCAAGACACTAACTGAGTGAAGACGTTGCTCAGGCAATTTACACTGGGTGGAGCTGCCCTAAATACTAGAGGCCTCTTGATGATTGGCTGGGAGTACATTTGGCAGGTGCACACTGATTCCATAAGAACCAGAGAGTGCCGGTGCCGCCCCCCTATGCACACAGCCAGGAAGCACAGAGCATGAAGCTGGCAACAGACAGAAGTCACCACATGACCTGGAGCAGTGAGTAAGTTGGTGTGTGGGGGATGGGAGGCCATGCAGTGATGCCAGCAGGATTGTTACAGCGGTAACGCTGTAATCATACTGACTTGAAGAATAAAACTGCCTTTTCAATGAGAACGGTGTAAACGCCCCCCCAAAAGAAATTCATGAATTGCTGGTTTTTGCTCATTATGCCTCCCAAAAAATCGGAATAGAAAGTGATCAAAAAAGGTCATGTGCCCGAAAATAGTACCAATAAAAATGTCAACTCGTCCCACAAAAAGCAAGACCTCACATGACTCTGTGGGCCAAAATATGGAAAAATTATAGCTCTCAAAATGTGGTGATGCATAAACTACTTTTTGCAATAAAAAGCAACTTTTAGTGTGTGACAGCTGCCAATCATAAAAACCTGCTATAAAAACCCGCTATAAATAGTAAATCACACCCCCTTTTATCACCCCTTAGTTAGGGAAAAAAATAAAATAAAAAAAGTATTTATTTCCATTTTACCATTAGAATCATAGAATCATAGAATGGTAGAGTTGGAAGGGACCTCCTGGGCCATCTGGTCCAACCCCTGCTCAAAGCAGGATTCTCTAAATCATCCCAGACAGATGTCTGTCCAGCCTCTGTTTAAAGACTTCCATTGAAGGAGAACTCACCACCTCTCGTGGCAGCCTGTTCCACTCATTGATCACCCTAACTGTCAAAAAGTTTTTCTAATATCTAATCTGTGTCTCCTCCCATTCAGTTTCATCCCATTGCTTCTAGTCTTTCCTTGTGCAAATGAGAATAAAGATGATCCTTCTACAATGTGACAGCCCTTGAGATATTTGTAGACAGCTATTAAGTCTCCTCTCAGTCTTCTTTTTTGCAAGCTAAACATTCCCAAATCCTGCAACCGTTCCTCATAGGACATGGTTTGCAGACCGGTCACCATTCTGGTGGCTCTTCTCTGAACATGCTCCAGTTTGTTGATGTCCTTTTTAAAATGTGGTGGCCAAAACTGGACACAGTATTCCAGGTGAGGTCTGACCAAAGAAGAGTAGAGGGCAATAATGACTTCAAGTGATCTAGACTGTATGCTTCTGTTGATACATCCTAGAATTGCATTTGCCTTTTTTGCTGCTGCATCACACTGTTGACTCATGTTAAGTCTGTGATCAATTAGTATACCCAAGTCTTTTTCACATGTGCTGTTACTTAGCCCTATTCCTCCCATTTTGTATATGCTTTTTTCATTTTTATTGCCCAGGTGTAGTACTTTGCATTTTTCCCTGTTAAAATCCATTCTGTTAGTTGCTGCCCACTGCTCCAGTTTATTTATATCTTTTTGAATCCTCTCTCTCTCTTCTCTAGTATTAGCTACCCCTCCTAGCTTTGTGTCATCAGCAAATTTGATCAGTTTACCCTCAATTCCTTCATCTAAATCATTGATAAAGATCTTGAACAATACAGGGCCCAAAACAGAGCCTTGTGGTACCCCACTTGAGACATTCTTCCAACTGGATGTGCAGCCATTTACGACCACTCTTTGGATCCGATCACTAAGCCAGTTATGAATCCACCTAACAGTTGCCTTGTCCATTCCATACTTAGTCATTTGTTCAATAAGGATTGTTTGAGATACTTTGTCAAATGCTTTGCTGAAGTCAAGATATACTATATCTACAGCATTTCCCTGATCCACCAGTCAGTGATTCTGTCATAGAAGGAAATTAAGTTAGTCTGACATGACTTATTAGTTAGGGTTAGAGTTAGGGTTGGGGCTAAAGTTAGGGTTGAGGTTTGGGCTAGAGTTGGGGTTATGGTTGGGATTACTGTTACGGTTGGGATTAGGGTCAGGATTGATATTAACCCCTTCACCCCCAAGGGTGGTTTGCACGTTAATGACCGGGCCAATTTTTACAATTCTGACCACAGTCTCTTTATGAGGTTATAACTCTGGAATGCTTCAACGGATCTTCGCGATTCTGAGATTGTTTTCTCGTGACATATTGTACTTCACGTTAGAAGTAAAATTTCTTCGATATAACTTGCGTTTATTTTTGAAAAAAACGCAAATATGGCGAAAATTTTTAAAATTTTGCAATTTTCAAACTTTGAATTTTTATTCCCTTAAAACAGAGAAATATGTCACATAAAATAGTTAAGAAATAACATTTCCCACATGTCTACTTTACATCAGCACAATTTTGGAACAAAATTTTTTTTTGTTAGGAAGTTATAAGGGTTAAAAGTTGACCAGCGATTTCTCATTTTTCAACAAAATTTACAAAGCCATTTTTTTTAGGGACCACCTCTCATTTGAAGTCACTTTGAGGGGTCTATATGGCAGAAAATACCCAAAAGTGACACCATTCTAAAAACTGCACCCCTCAAGGTACTCAAAACCACATTCAAGAAGATTATTAACCCTTCAGGTGCTTCACAGGAACTAAAGCAACGTTGAAGGAAAAAATGAATATTTAACTTTTTAGCCACAAAAATGATCTTTTACAAACTTTTTTTTTATTTTTACAAGGGTAAAAGGAGAAAATGGACAGATAAGGTTGTTATGCAATTTCTCCTGAGTACGCCATACCCAATATGTGGGGGAAAACCACTGTTTGGGCACACGGCAGAGCTCGTAAGGGAAGGAGCGCCGTTTGACTTTTTCAAACTAAAATTGGCTGGAATTGAGATTGGACGCCATGTCGTGTTTGGAGAGCCCCTGATGCGCCTAAACAGTGGAAACCCCCACAAGTGACACCATTTTGGAAACTAGACCCCCTAAGGTACTTATCTAGATCTGTTGTGAGCACTTTGAACTCCCAAGTGTTTCACAAAAGCTTATAATGCCTGGGCGTGAAAAAAAAAAAAACAATTTTCCACAAAAATGATTTTTTAGTCCCAAATTTTTGAATTTTCCCAAGAAAATTGGACCCCAAAAGTTGTTGTCCAATTTGTCCTGAGTACGCTGATACCCCATATGTGGGGGGGGGAACTGTTTGGGTGCACGGCAGGGCTTGGAAAGGAAGTAGTAACGTTTTGGAATGCAGACATTGATGGGGGTCATGTTCCGTTTGCAGTGCCCCAGATGAGCCTAAACAGTGGAAACCCCCCACAAGTGACCCCATTTTGGAAACTATACCCCTAAGGAACTTATCTAGATCTTTGGTGAGCACTTTGAACCCCCAAGTGCTTCACACAAGTTTATAATGCCCGGGCATGGAAATAAAAAATCCTATTTTTTTCCCACAAAAATTATCTTTTAGTCACTAATTTTTTATTTTCTCAAGGGTAACAGGAGAAATTGGACCACATAAGTTGTTGTCCAATTTGTCCTGAGTACGCTGATACCCCATATGTGGGTGGGAACCACTGTTTGGGCGCACGGCAGAGCTCGGAATGGAAGGAGCACCATTTGACTTTTTCCAACCAAAATTGGCTGGAATTGAGATTGGATGCCATGTTGCATTTGGAGAGCCCCTGATGTGCCTAAACAGTGGAAACCCCCCACAAATGACCCCATTTTGGAAACTAGACCCCCTAAGGAACTTTTCTAGATCTTTGGTGAGCAATTTGAACCCCCAAGTGCTTCACACAAGTTTATAACGTAGAGCCGTAAAATTTAAAAATCATATTTTTTCCACAAAAATGATCTTTTCACCCCAATTTTTATTTTTCCAAGGGTAACAAGACTCCAAAAGTTATTGTGCAATTTGTCCTGAGTGCGCTGATACCCCATATGTGGGGGTAAACCACTGTTTGGGTGCATGGCAGAGTTTGGAAGGGAAGGAGCGCCGTCTGACTTTTTCAACGCAGAATTGGCAGGACGCCATGTCGTGTTTGGAGAGCTCCTGATCTGCCTAAACAGTGGAAACCCCAATAAATGACGCCATTTTGGAAACTAGACCCCTCAAGGAACTTATCTAGATGTGTGGTGAGAACTTTTAACCCCCAGGTGTTTCACTAAAGTTTATAACGTACAGCCGTAAAATAAAAAATCTTTTTTTTTTTACAAAAATGATTTTTTCGTCCCCAATATTTTATTTTCACAAGGGTAACAGAAGAAATTGGAACCCAAAAGTTGTTGTCCAATTTGTCCTGAGTACGCTGATACCCAATATGTGGGAGAAAACTACTGTATGGGCGCACGTCAGGGCTCGGAAGGGAAGTAGTGACGTTTTGGATTGCAGACTTTGATGGAATGGTCTGGGGGCGTCATGTCACATTTGGAGAGCCCCTGATGCACCTATACAGTGGAAACCCCCCACAAGTGACCCCATTTTGGCAAATAGACCCCACAAGGAACTTATCTAGATGTGTGGTGAGCACTTTGAACCCCGAAGTGCTTCACAGAAGTTTATAAGGTACAGCCGTAAAAATAAAAAATCCTTTTTTTTTTTTTACAAAAATGATTTTTTTTGCCCCCAATATTTTATTTTCACAAGGGTAACAGGAGAAATTGGACCCCAAAAGTTGTTGTCCAATTTGTCCTGAGTACGCTGATACCCAATATGTGGGAGAAAACTACTGTATGGGCGCACGTCAGGGCTCGGAAGGGAAGTAGTGACGTTTTGGATTGCAGACTTTGATGGAATGGTCTGGGGGCGTCATGTCGCATTTGGAGAGCCCCTGATGCGCCTAAACAGTGGAAACCCCCCACAAGTGACCCCATTTTGGAAAATAGACCCCACAAGGAACTTGTCTAGATGTGTGGTGAGCACTTTGAACCCCGAAGTGCTTCACAGAAGTTTATAACGCACAGCCGTAAAAATAAAAAATCCTTTTTTTTTTTGCAAAAATGATTTTTTTGCCCCAATATTTTATTTTTACAAGGGTAACAGGAGAAATTGGACCCCAAAAGTTGTTGACCAATTTGTCCTGAGTACGCTGATATCCAATATTTGGGAGAAAACTACTGTATGGGTACACGTTGGGGCTCGGAAGGGAAGTAGTGACGTTTTGGATTGCAGACTTTGATGGAATGGTCTGGGGGCGTCATGTCGCATTTGGAGAGCCCCTGATGCGCCTAAACAGTGGAAATCCCCAACAAGTGACCCCATTTTGGAAAATAGACCCCACAAGGAACTTATCTAGATGTGTGGTGAGCGCTATGAAGCCCCAAGTGCTTCACAGAAGTTTATAATGTACAGCCGTAAAAACAAAAAAATATTTTTTTTTGTACAAAAATGATATTTTCGCCCCCAGTTTTTTATTTTCCCAAGGGTAGCAGAAGAAATAGGACAAATTGCACAATAACTCTTGGGGTCCAGAGTACGCTGATACCCCATATGTGGGGATAAACTACTGTTTGGACGCATGGCAGAGCTGAGAAGTGAAGGAGCACCGTTTGACTTTTTCAACGCAGAATTGGCTGGAATTGAGATCAGACGCCATGTCACATTTGGAGAGCCCCTGATGTGCCTAAACAGCGGAAACCCCCCAATTCTAACTCCAACCCTAGCCCCAACACACCCCTAACCCTAGTCCCAACCCTAACCACAAACCTAACCCTAACACACCCCTAATCCCAACCCTAACCCTAATCCTAACTTTAGCGCCAACCCTAACCCTAACTTTAGCCGCAACCCTAACCCTAACCCTAATGGGAAAATGGAAATAAATACTTTTTTTTAATTTTATTATTTTTCCCTTACTAAGGGGGTGATAAAGGGGGTTTGATTTACTATTTATAGCGGGTTTTTATGATTGGCAGCTGTCACGCTAAAAGACGCTTTTTATTGCAAAAATAGTTTTTGCATCATCACATTTTGAGAGCTATAATTTTTGCATATTTTGGCCCACAGAGTCATGTGAGGTCTTATTTTTTGCGGGACGAGTTGACGTTTTTATTGGTACTATTTTCGAGCACGTGACGTTTTTTGATCGCTTTTTATTTCGATTTTTGGGAGGTTAGAATGAACAAAAATCAGCAATTCATGAATTTCTTTTGGGGGAGGCGTTTATACCGTTCCGCGTGTGGTAAAATTGATAAAGCAGTTTTATTCTTCGGGTCAGTACGATTATGGCGATACCTCATTTATATCATTTTTTCATGTTTTGGCGCTTTTATAGAATAAAAACAATTTTATATAAAAAATAATTATTTTTGCATCGCTTTATTCTGCGAGCTATAACTTTTTTATTTTTTCGCTGATGATGCTTTATGATGGCTCGTTTTTTGCGGGACAAGATGACGTTTTCAGCGGTACCATGTTTTTTTATATCGGTCTTTTTGATCGCGTGTTATTCCACTTTTTGTTCGGCGGTATGATGATAAAGCATTGATTTTTTGCTTCGTTTTTTTTTTTTTTTTAAGGGGTTCACTAAAGGGGTTAACTAGTGGGACAATTTTATAAGGGGGGTCGTTACGGACGCGGCGATACCAAATATGTGTACTTTTATTGTTTTTTTTTTTTTATTTACAGGAAGAAGTGAATTTATTGGGGAATATTTTTTTTTTTTTTTTATTTATTTTGGATTTTTTTTTTACACATGTTTATTTTTGCTTTTTTAACTTTTTTACTTTGTCCCAGGGTGGGACATCACAGTATTTTATCAGATCGCTGGTGTGACAGTGTGCACAGCACTCTGTCACACCAGCGATCGCACAGGCATAGATGCAGGCTTCTCAGTGCCTGCTCTCGGCAGGCACTGAGGTAGCCGCCTCCCTCCAGGACCCCGGCGCCATCTTGGATCCGGGTCCTGGGAGGGAGGAAGCCCTCAGAACAGCGCGATCACATCGCGCTGCTCTGAGGGTCTCAGGGGGGCGCGCAGGGAGCCCCCACCCTGCGCGATCCTCCCCTGTGCCCCCAGTACACCGCAATCATGTTTGATCGCGGTGTGCTAGGGGTTAATGTGCCGGGAGCGGTCCGTGACCGCTCCTGACACACAGTCATGGGTGTCAGCTGTGATAATCAGCTGACACCCGGCGGCGATTAGCTGCGCTCCCCTCAGGAGCGCAGCTGATCGCCTATGACGTACTATCCCGTCCCCGGTCATACGGGCCCAGGTACCATGGACGGGATAGTACGTCCGATGGCAGTAAGGGGTTAAGGTTAGGTTTGGTATTAGGGTTAGGGGTGTGTTAGGGTTAGGTTTGTGGTTAGGGTTATGGTTAAGATTGGGATTAGGGTTAGGGGTGTGTTGGGGTTAGGGTTGGAGTTAGAATTGGGGGGTTTCCACTGTTTAGGCACATCAGGGGCTCTCCAAATGCGACTTGGCATCTGATCTCAATTCCAGCCAATTTTGCATTGAAAAGTCAAACAGCGCTCCTTCCCTTCTGAGTTCTGCCGTGCGCCCAAACAGTGGTTTACCTGCATATATGGGTATCAGCGTACTCGGGACAAATTGTACAACAACTTTTAGGGTCCAATTTCTCCTGTTACCCTTGGTAAAATAAAACAAATTGGATCTGAAGTAATTATTTTGTGAAAAAAAAGTTAACTGTTCATTTTTTTTTAAACATTCCAAAAATTCCTGTGAAGCACCACAAGGGTTAATAAACTTCTTGAATGTGGTTTTGAGCACCTTCAGGGGTGCAATTTCTAGAATGGGTATTTTCTATCATTTAGACCCCTCAAAATGACTTCAAACGTGAGGTGGTCCCTAAAAAACATGGTGTAAAAATGAGAAATCGCTGTTTAATTTTTAACCCTTATAACTTCCTAACAAAAAAAAACGTTGGTTCCAAAATTGTGCTGATGTAAAGTAGACATGTGGTAAATGTTATTTATTAAGTATTTTGTGTGTTGTATCTCTGTCATTTATGGGCATGAAAATTCAAAGTTGGACAATTGCAAAATTTTCGCAAAATTTTCATTTTCTTCATAAATAAATACAAGTCATATCAAATAAATTTTACCACTATCATGCAGTACAATATGTCACAAGAAAACATTCTCAGAATTACCGGAATCCATGGAAGCGTTCCAGAGTTATTACCTCATAAAAGGATAGTGGTCAGAATTGTAAAAATTGTCCCGGTCATTAACGTGCAAACCACCGGGGATAAAGGGGTTAAAGAGACAATTTGTCTACAGGTGAATGACAGGACAAGACCCTCACTGTCTAGGAGGAACAGCCAGTGGATGCAAGATAAGACATCTCTAAGAAGCCAGCATTTCATCTACATGAGCTCTCGCCACTGCTGAGGACATATTGTGATTAACAGGTTGCAGGATGCAGTGACATACAGGAGGCAGAGCAAGGGTTAACAGTTTTACTTAACAGGGGAATACTCCATGCAGGGAGGCAAACAGTTAAAGGGAGGACAAAAACAGTTCAGATGCAAAAAGATGTGCAGAGTCAATGAAAAAGGAAAAGATAGTAGCAGTTCTTGTTAGATCAACTTAGCTTGTCAGTCGTCTCCCAGGCCGTGGCAATTACGGATCAGGCGATGATGCCAACGACGGCTGGCGCGGGGTTGTTCCAGTGGGGTCATGTAGGGTACGATGGTCCGTCTTCTGGTGGCAGAGGTTGGTGTCCGGTACCTTCCACTGAGCCCCTAGTCCATATGCTACAGTGGCTGACAGCACTGTATGAGTCCAACGTGGCTCAGCAAATATACACTGGCAATATCAGGGTGCAAGTGTCTGTCCCGTACCCGGTCCCTCTTATGTGGCACATGCGCTGTACTCACGGACACGGAGCATACGGCGCCTTGTTCTCTGGTAGTCACCGGGCACACTGCATCTTTCTCTGCTTCTCTCTAGTCGCCGCTGTTGGCGGCGGGGGGCGACGGGCGCTGACCTGCATGATGCTAGTGCTCCCAGGACAGAGCACTCCTCTCTCTGGACTGCTGCAGAGCGCATGGCTCCTCTCAACTCAGCAGTCCCTCTGCAGATGGCAGGGCCTCTCACAGTGCTGGTACTGTCACACTTAGCGATCGCACCAGCGATCACGACAACGACACGACCTGGAGAGATCGCTGGTGCGATCGCTATGTGATCACTAGTTAGATTCCAAACACAACTCATCAGCGATCTGTATAACGACCTCTGCGGTCGTTGGGAAAACCTAGTCCCGCCTGCGACGCTGGTAAAGTCGTTCATAAAGGGTGTCACACTCAGCGATTCAGGCTCACCAGCGGGACACCAACGACCAAAAAATGGCTCAGAACGTTCATGAGCGATCAGCGACATCGCAGCAGGGGCCACATCACCGCTACATGTCACACACAGCTGCGTCGCTAACGAGATCGCTACTGCGTCATAAATGGTGACTCATATGCGATCTCGTTTAGTGTGACAGTACCATAAGGGGCCAAAGCTTAATTCTGCAGAAAGACTACCATTGTCCTTAAGGAGCATTAGGACAGGAGTAAAAATGATTCCTAAACTTTGGACACAGTAAGAACTATATACTATGGATAGTTAAGGTACAGATATACAGCAATAAATGTCACCAGAAGGTAACCACGGTATAACGCATCAAAAATTATCCTCATTGAGGAGGGAAACATTCTTATGGCTGTCTATGACTGCCACAGACCACAGTGGGTCACTGTGGTCATAGTGAGGGACACATTTATTCTACAGAAGCTAATGGCAGATCTGTGATTATTTTATTTGATCTTTGGCTGATTCCACTGTTCTTTACTGGACTAGATGACTATCTGACTGGCTCATTGGAATGTCAGTGGTTGTTTTCACGGGAAATAATAGATAAATTATTTGCCAACAACAATTTCCTCTTCCTTTGCTGAAAACACATGAATTTTCATCAGAGATGATCATTTATGCGTGGGGGGGGGGTAATGAACATTCATCCAACAGTTATCTTATTTGTATGGTGGTATAAACCCAAGGAACATTTTACAAACAGCTAACAATGGTACAAAGCTTACAAAATGTGCAAGCGTATAACTTGCCTTACTAATTTCCTGTCCCTTCCATGCCAAGCTAAATTACTGATAGGGGTTTGTTATAAGTCTCCTAAAATAATGGAAGCAACAGAGAATATCCTCGTAAAGCAAATAGATGAAGCAGCACCTCAAGGAGAAGTCATTATTATGGGGGACTTCAACTACCCTGAAATACATTGGGGAACAGAAACCTGCAGTTCCAGAAAGGTAATAAGTTTCTGACCACTATGAGAGACAATTACCTTTCACAACTAGTTCAGGACCCAACAAGAGGGGAGACACTGCTAGACCTAATATTATCCAACAGGCCAGACCGCAGATCAGATATAAGGGTTGGGGGCACTGCTAGACCTAATATTATCCAACAGGCCAGACCGTAGATCAAATATAAGGGTTGGGGGTCACTGCTAGACCTAATATTATCAACAGGCCAGACCGCAGATCAAATATAAGGGTTGGGGGGCACTGCTAGACCTAATATTACCCAACAGGCCAGACCGCAGATCAAATATAAGGGTTGGGGGGCACTGCTAGACCTAATATTACCCAACAGGCCAGACCGCATATCAAATATAAGGGTTGGGGGTCACTGCTAGACCTAATATTACCCAACAGGCCAGACCGCATATCAAATATAAGGGTTGGGGGTCACTGCTAGACCTAATATTACCCAACAGGCCAGACCGCAGATCAGATATAAGGGTTGGGGGTCACTGCTAGACCTAATATTACCCAACAGGCCAGACCGCATATCAAATATAAGGGTTGGGGGTCACTGCTAGACCTAATATTACCCAACAGGCCAGACCGCATATCAAATATAAGGGTTGGGGGGGCACTACTAGACCTAATATTACCCAACAGGCCAGACCGCATATCAAATATAAGGGTTGGGGGTCACTGCTAGACCTAATATTATCAACAGGCCAGACCGCAGATCAGATATAAGGGTTGGGGGTCACTGCTAGACCTAATATTACCCAACAGGCCAGACCGCATATCAAATATAAGGGTTGGGGGTCACTGCTAGACCTAATATTACCTAACAGGCCAGACCGCATATCAAATATAAGGGTTGGGGGTCACTGCTAGACCTAATATTACCCAACAGGCCAGACCGCATATCAAATATAAGGGTTGGGGGGCACTGCTAGACCTAATATTATCCAACAGGCCAGACCGCATATCAAATATAAGGGTTGGGGGTCACTGCTAGACCTAATATTACCCAACAGGCCAGACCGCATATCAAATATAAGGGTTGGGGGTCACTGCTAGACCTAATATTATCCAACAGGCCAGACCGCAGATCAAATATAAGGGTTGGGGGTCACTGCTAGACCTAATATTATCCAACAGGCCAGACCGCAGATCAAATATAAGGGTTGGGGGTCACTGCTAGACCTAATATTACCCAACAGGCCAGACCGCAGATCAAATATAAGGGTTGGGGGTCACTTGGGTAATAGTGATCACAAAATAATAAGCTTTCATGTATCCTTTAATAAGATGTGTAGTCGAGGGGTTACAAGGACACTAAACTTCAGGAAGGCAAATTTCCAACGGATGAGAGATGATCTTGGTGCAATAAACTGGGATGATATCCTGAGACATAAAAATACACAAAGAAAATGGGAGACGTTTATTAGTATCCTGAATAGGACCTGTGCACAGTATATACCCTATGGGAATAAACCTGCTAGAATTAGGAGGAAACCACTATGGCTAAATAGAGCTGTAAGGGGCGCAATAAGGGACAAAAAGAAAGCGTTTAGGGAATTAAAGCAAGTAGGTAGTGATGAGGCATTAAATAAATACAGAAGATTGAATAAATTCTGTAAAAAGCAAATCAAGACGGCAAAGATTGAGGCAGAGAGATTCATTGCCAGAGAAAGTAAAAATAATCCCAAAATATTCTTTAACTACATAAATAACAAGAAACTAAAAAATGATAGTGTTGGTCCCCTTAAAAATAGTCTGGGTGAAATGGTGGATGAGGATGAGGAAAAAGCCAATATGCTAAATGACTTTTTTTCAACTGTATTTACACAAGAAAATCCCATGACAGATAACATGATCAGAGATAAAAAAATTTCTCCATTAAATGTCACCTGCTTAACCCAGCAGGAAGTACGGCGGCGTCTAAAAATCACTAAAGTTGACAAATCCCCGGGTCCGGATGGGATACACCCCCGAGTACTGCAGGAATTAAGTACAGTTATAGATAGACCATTATTTTTAATCTTTAAAGATTCCATAATAATGGGGTCTGTACCACAGGACTGGCGTATAGCAAATATGGTGCCAATATTCAAAAATGGGGCAAAAACTGAACCTGGAAATTATAGGCCAGTGAGCTTAACATCTACTGGGGTAAAATCCTGGAGGGTTTTTTAAGGGATACTATATTGGAGTATTTGAAGCTGAATAACCTCATGACACAGTATCAGCATGGGTTTACGAGGGACCGTTCTTCTCAGACTAATCTGATAAGCTTTTATGAAGGGGTAAGTTCAGGACTGGACCAAGGGAATGCAGTGGACGTGGTGTTCATGGACTTCTCAAAAGCTTTTGATACAGTGCCACACAAAAGGTTGATACATAAAATGAGAACAATGGGGATAGGGGAAAATATGTGTAAGTGGGTTAAGAACTGGCTCATGGATAGAAAACAAAGGGTGGTTATTAATGGAGCACACTCGGACTGGGTCACGGTTAGCAGTGGGGTACCACAGGGGTCAGTATTGGGGCCGCTTCTCTTTAACATATTTATTAATGACCTTGTAGGGGGCATACAGAGTAGTATTTCAATATTTGCAGATGACACTAAACTCTGCAGGGTAATAAATACAGAGGAGGATAATTTTATATTACAGGAGGATTTATGTAAACTAGAAGCTTGGGCTGATAAATGGCAAATGAGCTTTAATGGGGATAAATGTAAGGTCATGCACTTGGGTAGAACAAACAAGATGTATAATTATGTGCTTAATTGTAAAACACTAGGCAAAACTGTCACTGAAAAAGACCTGGGTGTATGGGTGGACGACAAACTCACATTTAGTGGCCAATGTCAGGCAGCTGCTGCCAAGGCAAATAAAATAATGGGATGCATTAGACGAGGCATAGATGCTCATGAGGAGAACATAATTTTACCTCTATACAAGTCACTGGTGCGACCACACTTAGAATACTGTGTGCAGTTCTGGTCTCCAGTGTATAAGAAAGACATAGCTGAACTGGAGCGGGTGCAGAGAAGAGCGACCAAGGTTATTAGAGCACTGGGGGGTCTGCAATACCAGGACAGGTTATTAGAGAACTGGGGGGTCTGTAATACCAAGACAGGTTATTAGAGAACTGGGGGGTCTGCAATACCAGGACAGGTTATTACACTTGGGGTTATTTAGTTTGGAAAAACGAAGGCTTAGGGGTGATCTTATTACAATGTATAAATATATGAGGGGACAGTACAAAGACCTTTCTAATGATCTTTTTACTCTTAGACCTGTGACGGGGACAAGGAGGCATCCTCTACGTCTGGAGGAAAGAAGGTTTAGCCATAATCACAAATGCAGATTCTTTACTGTAAGAGCAGTGAGACTATGGAACTCTCTGCCGTCTAATGTTGTAATGAGTGATTCCTTACTAAAATTTAAGAGGGGACTGGATGCCTTTCTTGAAAAGTATAATATTACAGGCTATATTCACTAGTTTCCTAGATACAGCGTTGATGCAGGGAGCTAGTCTGATTGCCGTATGTGGAGTCAGGAAGGAATTTTTTTCCCCAATGTGAAGCTTACTGTTTGCCACTTGGGTTTTTTTTGCCTTCCTCTGGATCAACATGTTAGGGCAGGTTAGGATAGGATATGGGTTGAACTAGATGGACTTAAAGTCTTCCTTCAACCTTAATAACTATGTTACTAAGCTTACCTGGTTCCCCTACAATCGCTACTCACCCATCTCCAGTGTTGTTATATAGACCTAACGGCTACAACCACAGTGGTGTTGACACGATTGGCTGCAGTGGTCATGTGTCTACACAAAATTGCTGGAGCCATTTAAACAGAGGCCAGTAGTTTACCAGGGAGGCACTGGCCCTAGAGAAGCTTGGACTTGATACAGTATTTTTCCCATATCATATATCATGCCACCATAAGCTGTTTGTAAGAAATTTCAAGGGGTTGGAATATACCCTTTAAAGGAAAATGTGTGGTGACTTTAAGTATCCTTTTTTTTTGCAGACTGACCATCAACTCAATGTTATCTGAAGCTTCTCTCCAGACTAACCACATAATCCTAAAATCACTGTTATCTGCAGCCTATACTCCAGACTGACCATGTAATCCTGTAATCACAGTTACCTGAAGCCTCCTCTACAGTCTGACCACATAATGCTCAGATCATTGTTATCAGAGGCATCTCTCTAGTCTCACCATGTAATCCTCACCTCATTGTTTTCTGAAGCCTCCTCTACAGTCTGACCATGTAATCCTCACCTCATTGTTTTCTGAAGCCTCCTCTACAGTCTGACCATGTAATCCTCACCTCATTGTTTTCTGAAGCCTCCTCTACAGTCTGACCATGTAATCATACAATCACTGTTATCTGAAGCGTCTCTATAGTCTGACCATGTAATCCTCACCTCATTGTTTTCTGAAGCCTTTACTCCAGACTGATCATGTAATCCTCACCTCATTGTTATCTGAAGCCTCCTCTACAGTCTGACCATGTAATCATACAATCACTGTTATCTAAAGCTTCTCTACAGTCTGACCATGTAATCCTACAATCACTGTTATCTGAAGCATCTCTACAGTCTGACCATGTAATCCTACAATCACTGTTATCTGAAGCCTCCTCTACAGTCTGACCATGTAATCATACAATCACTGTTATCTGAAGCTTCTCTACAGTCTGACCATGTAATCCTCAAATCACTGTTATCTGAAGCCTCCTCTACAGTCTGACCATGTAATCATACAATCACTGTTATCTAAAGCTCCTCTACAGTCTGACCATGTAATCCTCAAATCACTGTTATCTGAAGCATCTCTACAGTCTGACCATGTAATCCTCAAATCACTGTTATCTGAAGCCTCCTCTACTGTCTGACCATGTAATCATACAATCACTGTTATCTGAAGCTTCTCTACAGTCTGACCATGTAATCCTCAAATCACTGTTATCTGAAGCGTCTCTACAGTCTGACCATGTAATCCTCACCTCATTTTTTCTGAAGCCTTTACTCCAGACTGATCATGTAATCCTCACCTCATTGTTATCTGAAGCCTCCTCTACAGTCTGACCATGTAATCATACAATCACTGTTATCTGAAGCTTCTCTACAGTCTGACCATGTAATCCTACAATCACTGTTATCTGAAGCATCTCTACAGTCTGACCATGTAATCCTCAAATCACTGTTACCTGAAGCCTCTTCTACAGTCTGACCATGTAACCCTCAAATCACTGTTATGTGAACCCTCCCCTACAGTCTGACCATGTAATCCTCAAATCACTGTGACCTGAAGCCTCCTCTACAGTCTGACCATGTAATCCTCAAATCACTGGTATCTGAAGCTTCCTTTACAGTCTGACCATGTAATCCTACAATCACTATTATCTGAAGCCTCCTCTACAGTCTGACCATGTAATCCTACAATCACTGTTATCTGAAGCTTCTCTACAGTCTGACCATGTAATCCTACAATCACTGTTATCTGAAGCTTCTCTACAGTCTGACCATGTAATCCTACAATCACTGTTATCTGAAGCTTCTCTACAGTCTGACCATGTAATCCTCAAATCACTGTTATCTGAAGCTTCTCTACAGTCTGACCATGTAATCCTACAATCACTGTTATCTGAAGCTTCTTTACAGTCTGACCATGTAATTCAACAATCAATGTTATCTGAAGCTTCTCTCTAGTCTCACCATGTAATCCTCACCTCATTGTTTTCTGAAGCCTTTACTCCAGACTGATCATGTAATCCTCACCTCATTGTTATCTGAAGCCTCCTCTACAGTCTGACCATGTAATCCTCACCTCATTGTTTTCTGAAGCCTCCTCTACAGTCTGACCATGTAATCATACAATTACTGTTATCTGAAGCGTCTCCATAGTCTGACCATGTAATCCTCACCTCATTGTTTTCTGAAGCCTTTACTCCAGACTGATCATGTAATCCTCACCTCATTGTTATCTGAAGCCTCCTCTACAGTCTGACCATGTAATCATACAATCACTGTTATCTAAAGATTCTCTACAGTCTGACCATGTAATCCTCAAATCACTGTTATCTGAAGCATCTCTACAGTCTGACCATGTAATCCTCACCTCATTGTTTTCTGAATGTCACGCTGTATAGCAGATATATATATGTGATGACAATAATCTATATCAAAAGGGCAACATACTATATAACATGCGCATAGCTATATGATAACATAGATTTACCTGACAGAAAGTCCAGTGGGTCAAAACGGAATCCGTTATACGCTGTCTCCGGCTAGAGGGTGACCGGGGTCTAAGCTGACCCTAAACTGGGGTCCTAACTAATCCCTCAACCTGGAGGTACTGTTAAAGGTACAGAGGTCCAGGCCACCAGCGTAAACCCTGTCTCTTATCAATCCCTGCCAACTGTATTCTAGTCCTAAGAAGGACCTGAATACCACCAAAGGGAATGAACAGGTAACGGTTAATGAACAGAAAGACATACAAGAAAGACAAGAAATAAAGTAAATAAAGTCTTACATACAACACTCACACACAGTAGGAACACCTAAGGTCTCAGAGATAAACTATAAGCTGTAAGAGTAAAAACAACTAAGGAGCTCTTAGCTTAAGTATTCCCAGAACCGATCCAGTCTGCTAAACTATATGAATGCTTTCACCGGCATCCAACACCCAGACTGGCAGGAATATAAAGGAAACTAATTAGAACATAATCCAAAGCAGCCGGGCGAGGCTGGACCTAGTCTTAGCAAAGAGCTAGGTAAAATTAACTCTCTCATTACCAAACACAAAGAAACAGCAGCTCAGCTGTGAGAAGTCAGAATGTGCAATCGCGACGATCTTCGTGGCGATGCACCCATGACAGTACCCCCCCTTCTACGAGGGGCCTCCGGACCCTCATGACCAGGTCTGTCCGGGTAAATTGTGTGAAAGGTCCGAACCAATCGATCTGCGTTATCATCAGACGCAGGGACCCACGTCCTCTCCTCAGGACCATACCCCTCCAATGAACTTCCACGTTATCATTGACTACCACTGAAGGAGGAGGTAGAGGTGACGGTATGACTGGTGCCACATACTTTTTAAGTAATGACTTGTGAAACACATTATGAATTTTAAACGTAGGAGGGAGGTCCAGACGAAATGCCACAGGATTAATTATGGAACTGATCCTGTACGGCCCGATGAATCTGGGACCCAACCTCCAGGAGGAAACTTTAAGTTTTATATTCCTGGTAGACAACCAAACCAGATCGTTCACCTTCAGATCTAGACCAGAAACTCTCCTCCTATCAGCCATCCGTTTGTAACGGTTCCCCGTAACCTTCAGTCTTAAGCGATCTGGAACTATCAGTCTCCCTGGAAGTCCCACAGGGGCGTCCCCCTGAGCCCCCAATACCTCCCCCTCAAGCTCAGAGCATACAGCTGACACTACAACTCCCTCCTGAGGAATAGGAACCGGATCATCCGTCTTCCCGGCCCCTGGGAAAGTACGAGATAAGGCATCAGGAAGCAACTTTATTGAGCAGTCATATGCGCGATGAGGAGGTAACTCTTTACACCCCTCCTCTGAGAACATCTCCCCAAAGTCCTCCAGAAAATGAGGCAAAGTCCTAGGCACAACCGCACCGATGACCGTGCTCATGCAGTTATTCCTGCAAAATTCACCCCACTGGCTTATCTTTCTGGATTGCCAATCAATCACTGGGTTATGTTTAGCCAACCAAGGAAGTCCCAACACAATAGGAGTAGGTAGACCCTCCAACACATAACAAGACAATTGCTCTTTATGAATTGCCCCTACTCGAAGATCTATGTTATGAACAGCTTGTACCAAGCTACCTTGACCAAGAGGTCTAGAATCAATAGAGAGTATAGGGACCGGTTTGGCCAATACACTCATTGCATACCATGCACCTGGGCAAACCGAGCGTCCACCAGATTAGCCCCGGACCCACTATCAAGAAAAACAGAAATCCTCTCAGTTCTAGTACCAATCACCACCTCCGCAGGCACGAGAAACTGAGAGGGATTTGGGGACGAAATACACACTCCCAGGTTAACTCCTTGGTTCAAAGAGGTCCGGGATGGACACCCCCCAACAAAATGTCCCTCTCTCCTGCAAAAGAAACACCTTCTAGTCTTGCGGCGCACCGCTGATTCCCTCCTACAAAATGATGTCCCTCCCAACTGCATGGGTTCCTCAGAACAGACCAGGGGAACCTCAGTATAAGGGACTTTAGTAGTAGGTGGAGTCATCACGGGGGGCGGAGTTACCTCGCGTCTTCCCCGAAGACGTCTATCAATGCGAATAGCGAGGGCCATAGCAGCCTCCAGTGATGGAGGAGAATCATACTGAGCCAACACATCTTTTAATTTGTCAGACAACCCTTGACAAAACTGGCTCCTAAGAGCTGGGTCATTCCACTGAGTATCTGTTGCCCATCTACGGAACTCAGAAGAATATTCCTCCGCTGGACGATTTCCTTGCCGTATTTTACGCAACCTTGTTTCAGCAAGGGAGACTCGATCTGGATCATCATATACCAGACCCAGGGCAGTAAAAAATCGATCCACTGACTGGAGATCTGGGGAGCCTGGAGGAATAGAGAACGCCCAAGATTGAGGATCCCCTTGTAAGAGCGAGATAACAATTCCCACCCTCTGCTCTTCACTCCCAGATGACCGAGGCCGCAGCCGAAAGTACAATTTACATGCCTCCCGGAAAGTAAAAAATTTGTCCCGCCCACCAGTGAACCTGTCCGGGAGAGCAACCTTAGGTTCAGATCTGGTTTGCTCCGGGGGAGACAAAACCTTGGACTTAATGTCTGCCAACTCCATGGACAATCCCTGCAACTGCCGGGCCAGCTGGGCTACTGGATCCATGATAGCTGGGGAGAATCTTTAGTATGGCCGGTGAAAATGTCACGCTGTATAGCAGATATATATATGTGATGACAATAATCTATATCAAAAGGGCAACATACTATATAACATGCGCATAGCTATATGATAACATAGATTTACCTGACAGAAAGTCCAGTGGGTCAAAACGGAATCCGTTATACGCTGTCTCCGGCTAGAGGGTGACCGGGTCTAAGCTGACCCTAAACTGGGGTCCTAACTAATCCCTCAACCTGGAGGTACTGTTAAAGGTACAGAGGTCCAGGCCACCAGTGTAAACCCTGTCTCCTATCAATCCCTGCCAACTGTATTCTAGTCCTAAGAAGGACCCTGAATACCACCAAAGGGAATGAACAGGTAACGGTTAATGAACAGAAAGACATACAAGAAAGACAAGAAATAAAGTAAATAAAGTCTTACATACAACACTCACACACAGTAGGAACACCTAAGGTCTCAGAGATAAACTATAAGCTGTAAGAGTAAAAACAACTAAGGAGCTCTTAGCTTAAGTATTCCCAGAACCGATCCAGTCTGCTAAACTATATGAATGCTTTCACCGGCATCCAACACCCAGACTGGCAGGAATATAAAGGAAACTAATTAGAACATAATCCAAAGCAGCCGGGCGAGGCTGGACCTAGTCTTAGCAAAGAGCTAGGTAAAATTAACTCTCTCATTACCAAACACAAAGAAACAGCAGCTCAGCTGTGAGAAGTCAGAATGTGCAATCGCGACGATCTTCGTGGCGATGCACCCATGACACTGAAGCCTTTACTCCAGACTGATCATGTAATCCTCACCTCATTGTTATCTGAAGCCTCCTCTACAGTCTGACCATGTAATCATACAATCACTGTTATCTGAAGCTTCTCTACAGTCTGACCATGTAATCCTACAATCACTGTTATCTGAAGCTTCTCTACAGTCTGACCATGTAATCCTACAATCACTGTTATCTGAAGCTTCTCTACAGTCTGACCATGTAATCCTCAAATCACTGTTATCTGAAGCTTCTCTACAGTCTGACCATGTAATCCTACAATCACTGTTATCTGAAGCTTCTTTACAGTCTGACCATGTAATCCAACAATCAATGTTATCTGAAGCTTCTCTCTAGTCTCACCATGTAATCCTCACCTCATTGTTTTCTGAAGCCTTTACTCCAGACTGATCATGTAATCCTCACCTCATTGTTATCTGAAGCCTCCTCTACAGTCTGACCATGTAATCATACAATCACTGTTATCTGAAGCTTCTCTACAGTCTGACCATGTAATCGTCAAATCACTGTTATCTGGAGCTTCTCTACAGTCTGACCAAGTAATCCTACAATCAATGTTATCTGAAGCCTTTCTCTACAGTCTGACCATGTAATCCTCAAATCACTGTTACCTGAAGCCGTCTCTACATACTGACCATGTAATCCTACAATCACTGTTACCTGAAGTTATCTCTAAAGAAACACGTGCAGTCATCATTGCAATGCACAAAAATGGCCTAACAGGGAAGAGTATCGCAGCTAGAAAGATTGCACCTCAGTCAACAATCTATTGCATCATCAAGAACTTCAAGGAGAGAGGTTCCACTGTTGCCAAAAAGGCTCCAGGGTGCCCAAGAAAGACCAGCAAGCGCCAGGGCCGTCTCTTAAAAGTGTTTCAGCTGCGGGATCGGGCTACCAGCAGTGCAGAGCTTGCTCAGGAATGGCAGCAGGCAGGTGTGAGTGCATCTGCATGCACTGTGAGGCGGAGACTCTTGGAGCAAGGCCTGGTCTCAAGGAGGGCAGCAAAGAAGCCACTTCTCTTCAGAAAAAACATCATGGACAGACTGATATTCTGCAAAAGGTACAGGCAGTGGACTGCTGAGGACTGGGGTAAAGTTATTTTCTCTGATGAATCCCCTTTTCGATTGTTTGGGACATCAGGAAAACGCCTCATTCGGAGAAGACAAGGTGAGCGCTACCACCAGTCTTGTCTCATGCCAACTGTTAAGCATCCTGAAACCATTCATGTGTGGGGTTGCTTCTCAGCCAAGGGAATCGGCTCTCTCACAGTCTTGCCTAAAAACACAGCCATGAATAAAGAATGGTACCAGAATTTCCTCCAAGAGCAACTTCTCCCAACCCTCCAAGAGCAGTTTGGCGATCAATAATGCCTTTTCCAGCATGATGGAGCACCTTGCCATAAAGCAAAGGTGATAACTAAATGGCTCAGGGAACAAAACATAGAGATTTTGGGTCCATGGCCTGGAAACTCCCCAGATCTTAATCCCATTGAGAACTTGTGGTCAATCATCAAGAGACGGGTGGACAAATAAAAACCTAAAAATTCTGACAAAATGAAAGCATTGATTGTGCAAGAATGGACTGCTATCAGTCAGGATTTGGTCCAGAAGTTGATTGACAGCATGCCAGGGAGAATTGCAGAGGGCCTGAAGAAGAAGGGTCAACACTGCAAATATTGACTTGCTGCATTAACTCATTCTAACTGCCAATATAAGCTTTTGTTACTCATATGTTTACAATTATATTTCTGTCTGTGATAAAAACATCTGTCAAACACATATAAAAACCAGAGGGCAGCAGATCATGTGAAAATATAATATTTGTGGCATTCTCAAAACTTTTGGCCATGACTGTAATCCTCAAATCACTGTTACCTGAAGCCTCCTCTACAGTCTGACCATATAATCCTACAATCACTGTTATCTGAAGCCTTCTCTACAGTCTGACCATGTACAGTCATGGACAAAAGTTTTGAGAATGACACAAATATTATTTTTTACAAAGTCTACTGCTTCACTTTTTCTAATGGCAATTTGCATATACTCTAGAATGTTATAAAGAGTGATCAGCTTAACAGCAATTACTTGCAAAGTCAATATTTGGCTAGAAAATGAACTTTATCCCCCAAAACACATTTCAACATCATTGCAGCCCTGCCTTAAAAGGACCAGCTAACCTCTTTTCAGTGATTGCTCCATTAACACAGGTGTGGGTGTTGATGAGGACATGGCTGGAGATCAATCTGTCATGATTAAGTAAGAATGACACCACTGGACACTTTAAAAGGAGGCTGGTGCTTGGCATCATTGTTTCTCTTCTGTTAACCATGGTTATCTCTAAAGAAACATGTGCAGTCATCATTGCAATGCACAAAAATGGCCTAACAGGGAAGAGTATCGCAGCTAGAAAGATTGCACCTCAGTCAACAATCTATTGCATCGTCAAAAACTTCAAGGAGAGAGGTTCCATTGTTGCCAAAAAGGCTCCAGGGCGCCCAAGAAAGACCAGCAAGCGCCAGGACCGTCTCTTAAAAGTGTTTCAGCTGCGGGATCGGGCTACCAGCAGTGCAGAGCTTGCTCAGGAATGGCAGCAGGCAGGTGTGAGTGCATCTGCACGCACTGTGAGGCGGAGACTCTTGGAGCAAGGCCTGGTCTCAAGGAGGGCAGCAAAGAAGCCACTTCTCTTCAGAAAAAACATCATGGACAGACTGATATTCTGCAACAGGTACAGGCAGTGGACTGCTGAGGACTGGGGTAAAGTTATTTTCTCTGATGAATCCCCTTTTCGATTGTTTGGGACATCAGGAAAACGCCTCATTCGGAGAAGACAAGGTGAGCGCTACCACCAGTCTTGTCTCATGCCAACTGTTAAGCATCCTGAAACCATTCATGTGTGGGGTTGCTTCTCAGCCAAGGGAATTGGCTCTCTCACAGTCTTGCCTAAAAACACAGCCATGAATAAAGAATGGTACCAGAATATCCTCCAAGAGCAACTTCTCCCAACCCTCCAAGAGCAGTTTGGCGATCAACAATGCCTTTTCCAGCATGATGGAGCACCTTGCCATAAAGCAAAGGTGATAACTAAATGGCTCAGGGAACAAAACATAGAGATTTTGGGTCCATGGCCTGGAAACTCCCCAGATCTTAATCCCATTGAGAACTTGTGGTCAATCATCAAGAGACGGGTGGACAAACAAAAACCTAAAATTCTGACAAAATGAAAGCATTGATTGTGCAAGACTGGACTGCTATTAGTCAGGATTTGGTCCAGAAGTTGATTGAGAGCATGCCAGGGAGAATTGCAGAGGTCCTGAAGAAGAAGGGTCAACACTGCAAATATTGACTTGCTGCATTAACTCATTCTAACTGTAAGGCTAAGTGCACACGATCAGGAATAATTGCGTTTTTTTCGCGGTTTTTCCGCGGTTTTCGGCGGTAAAAACGCGATAAAAACGCAAGCATTAAGCATCCTATACATGTTAATTGATTCCGCATGTTTTGGCCACATGTTGCGTTTTTTTCCGCGAAAAAAACGCTTTGCGGAAAAAATAGCAACATGTTCATTAATTTTGCGGAATGTAAGCGGTTCATGTGCGGTGGTACCCAGGGTCTGGAGGAGAGGAGACTCTCCTCCAGGCCCTGGGTACCATATCCCTGGTAAAACAATAATTAAAATAAAAAATAATGATATTCTCACCTTCCGGCGGCCCCCGCAGCCTTCCCGCGGCCCCCGCAGCCTTCCCGCCTTCAGCGACGCTCCCGGCAACTTCCGGTCCCAAGAGTCCTTTGCGAGAATCACCCAGATGGCATAGCGGTCTCGCGAGATGTACGTCATCGGTGTGATTTGTCGCAAAGCATCCTTGGGACCGGAGTTGCCGGGAGCGTCGCTGAAGGCGGGAAGGCTGCGGGGGCCGCCGGAAGGTGAGAATATCATTATTTATTATTTTTTTTATTATTTTTACATTAGATCTTTTTACTATTGATGCGACATAGGCGGCATCAATAGTAAAAAGTTGGTCACACTTGTCAAACACTATGTTTGACTCGTGTGACCAACCTGTCAATCAGTTTTCCAAGCGATGCTACAGATCGCTAGGAAAACGCTAGCATTCTGCAAGCTAATTACGCTTGCAAAACGCTATTATTCTGGCGGGAATCAGCATACAAAAACG
The DNA here is from genome assembly GCA_033576555.1 of Oophaga sylvatica. Taxonomy (NCBI): domain Eukaryota; kingdom Metazoa; phylum Chordata; class Amphibia; order Anura; family Dendrobatidae; genus Oophaga; species Oophaga sylvatica. The sequence goes on along the minus strand of JARQOD010003777.1, from coordinate 24,487 downwards.
TGCGTATTTCCTGCAGGAGAAGTGCGGGATTGCCGCGGAAATTTCCGCGGCAATTCCGCAACGTGTGAACTTAGCCTCAATATAAGCTTTTGTTACTCATATGTTTACAATTATTATATTTCTGTCTGTGATAAAAAACATCTGTCAAACACACATAAAAACCAGAGGGCAGCAGATCATGTGAAAATATAATATTTGTGTCATTCTCAAAACTTTTGGCCATGACTGTAATCCTCAAATCACTGTTACCTGAAGCCTCCTTTACAGTCTGACCATGCAATCCTACAATCACTGTTACCTGAAGCCTCTTCTACAGTCTGACCATGTAATCCTACAATCACTGTTATCTGAAGCCTTCTCTACAGTCTGACCATGTAATCCTCAAATCACTGTTACCTGAAGCCTCCTCTACAGTCTGACCATGTAATCCTACAATCACTGTTACCTGAAGCCTCCTTTACAGTCTGACCATGCAATCCTACAATCACTGTTACCTGAAGCCTCTTCTACAGTCTGACCATGTAATCCTACAATCACTGTTATCTGAAGCCTTCTCTACAGTCTGACCATGTAATCCTCAAATCACTGTTACCTGAAGCCTCCTCTACAGTCTGACCATGTAATCCTACAATCACTGTTATCTGAAGCCTTCTCTACAGTCTGACCATGTAATCCTCAAATCACTGTTACCTGAAGCCTTCTCTACAGTCTGACCATGTAATCCTACAATCACTGTTATCTGAAGCCTTCTCTACAGTCTGACCATGTAATCCTCAAATCAGTTACCTGAAGCCTCCTCTATAGTCTGATCATGTAGTCCTCAAATCACTGTTATCTGAGCCTTCACTACAGTCTGACCATGTAATCCTCAAATCACTGTTACCTGAAGCCTCCTCTACAGTCTGACCATGTAATCCTCAAATCACTGTTACCTGAAGCCTCCTCTACAGTCTGACCATGTAATCCTTCAAACACTGTTATCTGAAGCCTTCTCTACAGTCTGACCATGTAATCCTCAAATCACTGTTACCTGAAGCCTTCTCTACAGTCTGACCACGTAATCCTCAAATCACTGTTATCTGAAGCCTCTTCTACAGTCTGACCATGTAATCCTCAAATCACTGTTATCTGAAGCCTCCTCTACAGACTGACTATTTAATTCTCAAATCACTGTTACCTGAAGCCTTCTCTACAGTCTGACCAGGTAATCCTCAAATCACTGTTATCTGAGCCTTCTCTACGGTATGACCATGTGTGTCGACCCGCCACCACAATTGTGGGTTACCAGGGCAATGGGGTACTCAGAGCCGAGCCCGTAGAAGTCTATGGGATTTGTCACAGGTAGCTGTGGCTCGGTCTGTGGCCCTGGCGGTCTGGCGTATGTTGGGGGAATATTTACAGGGGATAGATTTATATACAGTTCGTGACGCCACCTGTAGTATTCTGGTAATTAGTACCAGCGCTGCTGTAGATCTCTGAGGGGATGGTGATGCAGCTAGATGTCGGGTCCCCTACAGGTGGGACTCTTCCCTCAGGTCGGTAGTTAGGTAGGGATTGTGCAGGCATGCAATAATAACTCAGTCTCACACGGTCAGTGTCTTTCCATACCTTTACTTGCAAGATGATAAGGCAGGTCCCAGGGAGGCTGATCCAAGGAGAGTGTATCTTGAGACAGCAGCTGGACAAGTTAGGGGCCTCCTTTACTTCCAATACAACGAGTACAACCAGCCTGAAGCGTAGTTCCCTCAAAATCTCCAGCTAATCTATAGCTGTACCGCCCAGTCAGCTTTGTGTTAGGAGCCTTCCTGCGAGGAAGCTGAATTCTTATCTTGTCGTGCACTGACTCAAAGTCTTCACAACCCCTGACCCCAGTTACGTACTGACTATATGGGGCTTGTTTGCCGCGACCTAAGGTCCGGTAAATTCCTGGTTTTCTTACCACTATGCATGAAACAATAGTGATCCTTCGGTCCCCAGTGACCGGTTGCAATGTGCAGGACTTCTTCAATCCGTAAGCACTAATCCAATAAACCACTGTGCCTTTCGCCTTGTCCACGCTGGTAACATAAGCACTCACACTAGCCAAGGGTCGAGTAGTCACTTCTTTCTTTTCCTTCACTTCAAAGTTAGTTACAGATGCTCAGTTATCAATAGGCAGGAGCACGTCTCTGAACCTTATACCGTCCTTTAGACAGGATACTGAAGACTTTCTGCACTAAACTTCTTCTTTCCTTCCAGTGTATGCTGATGAGGTACAGCTCTGACTAGGCTAAGGTGAATTAAAACCACCTATACTAGACTCCACTTTCCGAACTGGTGATAGAGCAATCTGGACTGCTTCCTCCCTCCAGACGTCTTCTCTCTCTGAAGTCTGGACACCGACTAAATCACTCCCACACATACACCTTGACCACTCCCTCAAGAGTAAACTCCACTACCCTAAGGGTGTGTCTAGTATATGTTGAGTGAATGGATATTTAGCATTAAACTGCTGTCTCGCCACACACTCTCCAGGGTACTGCGTGTGCCTAACACCAGGGCTACACATTCCCCCATGGTAAAAGACAGCACTCCCGGGCTGTAAAATACAAAGAGACATTTTGTTTATGCAAGAAAACAGTAAGCAATCAACATTGGTTCGTCCCATCCGGGAGGTGAGAAAATCTTGAACGTTGCAAACTTTATAGAAAAATACAAATATTAAATAGCATTCAATAAATATACAGTATACTTGTGAAGGACCCGCACCAAACCTTCAACGTAGGTCCTGGGTGGGCTGCAGGACATCCAATTGCAGACCTCACTCAGTGCCACACCACACGGGTTTTTGTTTCAGAGGTAGTTGTGCTGGTTTATGTAAAACCAAGATAAGGCACCGAAGCGCAACTATGTACAAGTAAGTTCTGGGTTGGCACAGTCCTCAACCTCCAAGTCCATTGCAAAACCAAAGATACATATATAATATCACATTATTATATTAAAGTGCAAAACTTTTTCTGGTTACTGTTTACCCAGCCGGGCATTCTACGGTTAGCAAAATATATATGCATTATATATATACTCTTCAACTGGTGCAAAAACTTATAAAACATTTTCAAACTTTCTACTTATGGTAGACCCGATATGGATCTCACCGATTCTTCTTTTCTATCTATTCATTTTCAAATAATACACTTTCCACCCCGGGGCTGGACAATGCGATGCTCGCACAGGACCGTTCCTACTCCTGGGCCCAGTGCCCAGCACCAAGATCATCGACTCCACCATCGGGGTCTGTGTGGCTGGTGGGGACGTCGGGGGTTCCAGCAGGGTGTCATCATCGCTGGTTACCTGCAGGGCCGGTTCACTCCGGTCCTCTAGGCCGCAGGGCCAGTCCTCCTCCGTGGACGCTGCTGCAGCATAAGATACTAGGCAAAAAGCAGGCTTTTGTAGTGGCTCAATTGAGATCGCATCAGACTCTTGCGATGTAGATTGGGTCGCCGATTGCGATGCAGAGTAGATCACCGATTGCGATACGGAGGTGTACGCAGGGGGCGATGCCGATGCACAATGCTGATGTGATGCAGAGCAGGAAGCAGGTGTGCGCAATGGCTCAGTTGGGGACGCACTAACCTGCTGCTGTTGCTGCTCCATCATTGACGGACAGGACCCCTCCGGTGTCCCTGTCGGGGACCGATCATCTGCTGCGGCCTCCTGGCCGGGCGGGCGTTCCGGAACTGGCGGTACCTCCTCAACCTCCTTCGCCTCCACCGCTTCACCGGTGGGATCAGGATCGGTACTTTCGGGGGCAGCCTCCGGTTGCTCCTTCGCCTTGGGCAGCAGACTCTTCGGTATCTGGAATCGTGGGGGGTCGTTGAGGGGAGAGATCACCGTGTCCCACAGCCTCCGCTGCTCCAGGGTACGCCGGCGTCTCTCGATCTCTTCAAAGCCAGGTTGGTGCTGGACCATCTTCTTCAGGCGTGCATTTTCTTCTTTTGTTTCTAGCAACGCCTGTTGCAGGTGCAGGATCACGGATAACTCCGGTGTTGGTGGCAGCTTGGCTGGGGCACGGGGCCTGCCTTCCTCCGCTTCCCAGCTCGGCTGCACACGTCCTGCTTCCATGATGTTCCAGAAGATTCTTTCTTCTTCCTGCGGAGACATCCGGTCTCTTCCGTGGAGGTGGGGTTTGCGTCTCTTCCTCCTCGCAGGGAAGGTGAAGAGGAGGCTGTAGGGCAGGACCGCATGTTGTAATAGCACTTTGAGAGGGCAGGCATTTTCTTCGCGCCACTGGGGGGTAGACGCCCACGAAGGTACGCCCACCTTCTTCTCCAGCGCCTGAGGGCGCGAATATGGCGACAAAAATGGCGATTTTGGCGCCAAAAGTGCAAACAGTCCTTTTTCACAAAAACAATTCCTTAGGCACACAGGGCTCGCAATTTTTCGAGTTTCGCATCCTGTTCGTGACGCCAAGTTTTTGTGTCAACCCGCCACCACAATTGTGGGTTACCAGGGCAATGGGGTACTCAGAGCCGAGCCCGTAGAAGTCTATGGGATTTGTCACAGGTAGCTGTGGCTCGGTCTGTGGCCCTGGCGGTCTGGCGTATGTTGGGGGAATATTTACAGGGGATAGATTTATATACAGTTCGTGACGCCACCTGTAGTATTCTGGTAATTAGTACCAGCGCTGCTGTAGATCTCTGAGGGGATGGTGATGCAGCTAGATGTCGGGTCCCCTACAGGTGGGACTCTTCCCTCAGGTCGGTAGTTAGGTAGGGATTGTGCAGGCATGCAATAATAACTCAGTCTCACACGGTCAGTGTCTTTCCATACCTTTACTTGCAAGATGATAAGGCAGGTCCCAGGGAGGCTGATCCAAGGAGAGTGTATCTTGAGACAGCAGCTGGACAAGTTAGGGGCCTCCTTTACTTCCAATACAACGAGTACAACCAGCCTGAAGCGTAGTTCCCTCAAAATCTCCAGCTAATCTATAGCTGTACCGCCCAGTCAGCTTTGTGTTAGGAGCCTTCCTGCGAGGAAGCTGAATTCTTATCTTGTCGTGCACTGACTCAAAGTCTTCACAACCCCTGACCCCAGTTACGTACTGACTATATGGGGCTTGTTTGCCGCGACCTAAGGTCCGGTAAATTCCTGGTTTTCTTACCACTATGCATGAAACAATAGTGATCCTTCGGTCCCCAGTGACCGGTTGCAATGTGCAGGACTTCTTCAATCCGTAAGCACTAATCCAATAAACCACTGTGCCTTTCGCCTTGTCCACGCTGGTAACATAAGCACTCACACTAGCCAAGGGTCGAGTAGTCACTTCTTTCTTTTCCTTCACTTCAAAGTTAGTTACAGATGCTCAGTTATCAATAGGCAGGAGCACGTCTCTGAACCTTATACCGTCCTTTAGACAGGATACTGAAGACTTTCTGCACTAAACTTCTTCTTTCCTTCCAGTGTATGCTGATGAGGTACAGCTCTGACTAGGCTAAGGTGAATTAAAACCACCTATACTAGACTCCACTTTCCGAACTGGTGATAGAGCAATCTGGACTGCTTCCTCCCTCCAGACGTCTTCTCTCTCTGAAGTCTGGACACCGACTAAATCACTCCCACACATACACCTTGACCACTCCCTCAAGAGTAAACTCCACTACCCTAAGGGTGTGTCTAGTATATGTTGAGTGAATGGATATTTAGCATTAAACTGCTGTCTCGCCACACACTCTCCAGGGTACTGCGTGTGCCTAACACCAGGGCTACACACATGTAATCCTACAATCACTGTTACCTGAAGCCTCCTCTACAGTCTGACCTTGCAATCTTACAATCACTGTTACCTGAAGCCTTCTCTACAGTCTGACCATGTAATCCTACAATCACTGTTACCTGAAGCCTCCTCTACAGTCTGACCATGTAATCCTCAAATCACTGTTATCTGAAGCCTCCTCTACAGACTGACCATGTAATCCTATAATCACTGTTGCCTGAAGCCTTCTCTACAGTCTGACCATGTAATACTCAAATCACTGTTATCTGAAGCCTCTTCTACAGTCTGACCATGTAATCCTCAAATCACTGTTATCTGAAGCCTCCTCTACAGTCTGACCATGCAATCCTCAAATCACTGTTACCTGAAGCCTCCTCTACAGTCTGACCATGAAATCCTACAATCACTTATCTGAAGATTCTCTACAGTCTGACCATGTAATCCTACAATCACTGTTACCTGAAGCCTCCTCTACAGTCTGACCATGTAATCCTACAATCACTGTTACCTGAAGCCTCCTCTACAGTCTGACCATGTAATCTTCAAATCACTGTTATCTGAAGCCTCCTCTACAGACTGACCATGTAATCCTCAAATCACTGTTATCTGAAGCATTCTCTACAGTCTGACCATGTAATTTTCAAATCACTGTTATCTGAAGCCTCCTCTACAGTCTGACCATGTAATCCTACAATCACTGTTACCTGAAGCCTCCTCTACAGTCTGACCATGTAATCCTCAAATCACTGTTATCTGAAGCCTCCTCTACAGTCTGACCATGTAATCCTACAATCACTGTGACCTGAAGCATTCTCTACAGTCTGACCATGTAATTTTCAAATCACTGTTATCTGAAGTCTCCTCTACAGTCTGACCATGTAATCCTACAATCACTGCTACCTGAAGCCTCCTCTACAGTCTGACCATGTAATCCTCAAATCACTGTTATCTGAAGCCTTCTCTACAGTCTGACCATGTAATTTTCAAATCACTGTTATCTGAAGCCTCCTCTACAGTCTGACCATGTAATCCTACAATCACTGCTACCTGAAGCCTCCTCTACAGTCTGACCATGTAATCCTACAATCACTGTTATCTGAAGATTCTCTACAGTCTGACCATGTAATCCTCAAATCACTGTTATCTGAAGCCTTCTCTACAGTCTGACCATGTAATCCTACAATCACTGTTACCTGAAGCCTTCTCTACAGTCTGACCATGTAATCCTCAAATCACTGTTACCTGAAGCCTCCTCTACATTCTGACCATGTACTCCTCAAATCACTGTTATCTGAAGCCTCCTCTACAGTCTGACCATGTAATCCTCAAATCACTGTTACCTTAAGCCTCCTCTACAGTCTGACCATGTAATCCTCAAATCACTGTTACCTGAAGCCTTCTCTACAGTGTGACCATATAACACTCAACAAGCAAAACCACATGTTAATAAACCAAAAAATAATTACCATTAATTATAATGGAGCTACACATGAATACATGACCGCTATGACACATCTAGAAACCATATAACAATGGCCGAAAGCCGAGAGGAGGCACAGAGGCAAAGACAAGGCGCGCATGCAGGCAGGGAACAACCACGAACCCACGTGACACACTATACATCTATATAATTAATTAATTAATTGGCACACTCATCTATGAAAGAAGAGGTAAGGAATACCAAATATTGAAACTTAACAACTTAATTGCTGCTAACAAACTGATGACAAAACATATAGCCTAATACACCTAATTCCATAACCAATATCTAAACCCACCATCAAAAATAATAACACAACAAAAATAATAATAATAATAATAATATCATAACAAAGACATTTTTGGTCTTCAGGAGGAGACTGTCATTCACCCATCTTGTGCACGAACTTCAAAACAGGAACAATTTGATGAATAATCGTTACCAGTTACTAGAGCACAAAAAACAAGAGGCATTAATACCACCAAACAACATAAAAATAAATAGTTAAAAAGATTAAAAATAAATAAAAAATTAGTATGACCACCAGAACAGCCAAGTGATCAATGGAAAGGAGCATAGCTATGATGTTCATAGAGTCATAGAATCATAGAATAGTAGAGTTGGAAGGGACCTCCTGGGCCATCTGGTCCAACCCCCTGCTCAAAGCAGGATTCTCTAAATCATCCCAGACAGATGTCTGTCCAGCCTCTGTTTGAAGACTTCCATTGAAGGAGAACTCACCACCTCTCGTGGCAGCCTGTTCCACTCATTGATCACCCTGTCAAAAAGTTTTTTCTAATATCTAATCTGTGTCTCCTCCCATTCAGTTTCATCCCATTGCTTCTAGTCTTTCCTTGTGCAAATGAGAATAAAGATGATCCTTCTACAATGTGACAGCCCTTGAGATATTTGTAGACAGCTATTAAGTCTCCTCTCAGTCTTCTTTTTTGCAAGTTAAACATTCCCAAATCCTGCAACCGTTCCTCACAGGACATGGTTTGCAGACCGGTCACCATTCTGGTGGCTCTTCTCTGAACTTGCTCCAGTTTGTTGATGTCTAGATGGCTGTAGCGTGCCAAGTGTCCAAAATCATCTGGGCTCCAATTGGGCCAATTTTCTCTAGACACAGCCCCCCTGGATATTTACATCGATCATATCTATCCCTCTTACCCTGAGAAGGCTGCCATCACACCCATAATGTAATCTAAAATGGCGTGGAATGGTTTTGAGAGTAGATCTCTCCTCCTGTGTTGCCGCTGCGGCAATACCCAAAACATGTTCCCTGACACTCACCTTTAATTGACGTGTGGTCATTCCCACATAGATCTAATAAATAACGTTAGTGCTAGTACAAGTGATACTTTACCTAATCTTAAAGGTGCGTGATTGAGAAGCATTGGAAAACATATCACTATGCTGAATATTTGGGCATGCTACACAGTGACCACAGCGGACACAGCCACCAACCACAACCACCCTATCTAAAAAGGTTTTAGGGGTCTCACTCACATAATGGCTATGAATTAAGATGTCACATAAATTACGTGACCTCCGTGGTGTGATAGCCGCCCTCTCAGGAAGAAATCTGGATAGGATCGGGTCAGCTTTTAAGAAGGGCCATGATTTTTATAAGATCCTTCTAACTAATGGAAATTGTGAATGAAAATCAGTAATAAAACGAACAATTCCCACATCATTTTTAGTCCGAGTTTTATAGAGTAGGTTGTGTCTCGAAGAATATTTGGCCCTATTGTAGGCCTTCTTGATCATCCGCCCACTATAACCACGTTCAAGTAAACAATGTTTTAAATCCTCTGCTTGAAGAAAAAAACATCTTCCGTAGAACAAAGTCTACGGAGACGCAGAAATTGTCCCATTAGGACAGATTGAATGACATCTCTTGGGTGAGGTGAGGAAGCATGTAACAACACATTCGTAGACGTCTCCTTCCGAAAGATGTTAGTTTGTATTTCATCATTATTATTATTATTCATTTTTAGAGCGCCATTTATTCCATGGCGCTTTACATGTGAGAGGGGGCGAATATAGACAAGAACAATAAATATGAGCAATACAGGACACACATAGGTACAGAAGGAGAGAGGACCCCACATGGTAGCCATGCTGGTTCAGTATGCCTTCAATTTTGAATAAATCCCCAACAGTGTCACCAGCAAAGCACCCCCACACCATCACACCACCTCCTCCATGCTTCACGGTGGGAACCAGGCATGTAGAGTCCATCCGTTCACCTTTTCTGCGTGCAAAGCAGTCATCAAAGCAAAAGGTGAAGAACCTAGAATATAAGACATATTTTCAGTTGTTTCACACTTTTTTGTAAAGTGTAATGTATAATTCCACATGTGATAATTCATATCTTTGATGCCTTCAGTGTGATTCTACAATTTACATAGTCATGAAAATACAGAAAAATCTTTGAATGAGAAGGTGTGTCCAAACTTTTGGTCTGTACTATATGATGTACAATCTATTATATATAATGTCCAGGGTGATCTACAGTATAATGTATAATGCTCAGGTAGTAGATTTATAATAATGTACAGTCCAGGCAAATCTATACTATATAATGTCCAGAGGCAGAGATATATTTAGGGTATGTTCCCACGTTCAGGAAACGCTGCGGGTTGGATGCTGAGAACAGCCGCAGAGCCCAATCCGCAGCGTCCAAATGTTACAGAATAGTGGAGGGGATGTTATGAAATCCTATATCCACTATGCATACAAAGATGCAGGCGGCACACCTGCGTATATACGGCGCGTCTTTCTAGACCGCAGCATGTCTATTTATCTTGCAGAGACGCTCAGTCTACCCAAGATAAATAACACCGTCCTATGTACAGGATGCAGTGATTCCACACGGTTCAATGACACATGTGGAATCACCGCGCGTAGAAAAGCCGGCAAAGCTTTGGACGGAGCTGTGTCCTCTCTGCAGCGTTTCCTGAACGTGGAAACATAGCCTTAAGGTATGTGCACATGTTGCAGATTTGTCTGCAGAAGTTTCCGTACATAATCCGCATCTCTTGGCAGAAAACGCAGGTGCGTATTTGATGCGTTTTTTACATGCGGATTTGTATGCATTTTTGTAAGCTAAATAAAGATGTTATTTAAAAAAAAAAAAGATTTGTGATGTCATTTCTGTCCATCCGCCTTTTTTACATTAGTCCAGCATTCATTCCCCACCAGCGCTCATTCTTACCTCAGCGCTCATTCCCCACCTCAGCCCTCATTCTCCACCTCAGCGCTCATTCCCCCCTCAGCGCTCATTCCCCCCCAGCGCTCATTCCCCACCTCAGCGCTCATTCCCCCTCAGCCCTCATTCCCCCCTCAGCGCTCATTCCCCCCACGCGCTCATTCCCCACCACAGCGCTCATTCCCCACCTCAGCCCTCATTCTCCACCTCAGCGCTCATTCCCCCCTCAGCGCTCATTCCCCCCCCAGCGCTCATTCCCCACCTCAGCGCTCATTCCCCACCTCAGCCCTCATTCTCCACCTCAGCGCTCATTCCCCCCTCAGCGCTCATTCCCCCCCCAGCGCTCATTCCCCACCTCAGCGCTCATTCCCCCCTCAGCCCTCATTCCCCCTCAGCGCTCATTCCCCCCCCAGCGCTCATTCCCCACCACAGCGCTCATTCCCCCCTCAGCCCTCATTCTCCACCTCAGCGCTCATTCTTACCTCAGCGCTCATTCCCCACCTCAGCCCTCATTCTCCACCTCAGCGCTCATTCCCCCCTCAGCGCTCATTCCCCCCAGCGCTCATTCCCCACCTCAGCGCTCATTCCCCCCTCAGCCCTCATTCCCCCCTCAGCGCTCATTCCCCCCCAGCGCTCATTCCCACCACAGCGCTCATTCCCCCCTCAGCCCTCATTCTCCACCTCAGCGCTCATTCCCCACCTCAGCCCTCATTCTCCACCTCAGCGCTCATTCCCCCCCAGCGCTCATTCCCCACCTCAGCCCTCATTCCCCACCTCAGCACTCATTCCCCCCCAGCGCTCATTCTCCACCTCAGCGCTCATTCCCCACCTCAGCGCTCATTCCCCCCAGCGCTCATTCCCCACCTCAGCGCTCATTCCCCACCTCAGCGCTCAATCTCCCCCGAGCGCTCATTCCCCACCTCAGTGCTCATTCCCCACCTCAGCACTCATTCCCCCCCCAGTGCTCATTCTCCACCTCAGCGCTCATTCCCCACCCACGCTCATTCCCCACCTCAGCGCTCATTCCCCCCAGCGCTCATTCTCCACCTCAGTGCTCATTCCCACCTCAGCGCTCATTCCCAACCTCAGCGCTCATTCCCGACCTCAGCGCTCATTCCCCCGAGTGCTCATTCCCCACCTCAGCGCTCATTCCCCACCTCAGCGCTCATTCCCCACCTCAGCTCTCGTTCTCATGCGTTTTTTACATGCGGATTTGTATGCATTTTTGTAAGCTAAATAAAGATGTTATTTAAAAAAAAAAAGATTTGTGATGTCATTTCTGTCCATCCGCCTTTTTTACATTAGTCCAGCATTCATTCTCCCCAGTGCTCCTTCCCCACCAGCGCTCATTCCCCACCTCAGCGCTCATTCCCCACCTCAGCGCTCATTCTTCACCTAAGCGCTCATTCCCCACCACAGTGCTCATTCCCCACCTCAGCCCTCATTCTCCCTAGCGCTCATTCCCCCCTCAGCGCTCATTCCCCCCTCAGCGCTCATTCCCCCCCAGCACTCATTCCCCACCTCAGCCCTCATTCCCCACCTCAGCGCTCATTCCCCCCAGTGCTCATTCTCCACCTCAGCGCTCATTCCCCACCTCAGCGCTCATTCCCCAGCGCTCATTTCCCACCTCAGCGCTCATTCCCACCTCAGCGCTCAATCTCCCCCGAGCGCTCATTCCCCACCTCAGTGCTCATTCCCCACCTCAGCACTCATTCCCCCCCAGCGCTCATTCTCCACCTCAGCGCTCATTCTCCACCTCAGCGCTCAATCTCCCCCGAGCGCTCATTCCCCACCTCAGTGCTCATTCCCCACCTCAGCACTCATTCCCCCCCAGCGCTCATTCTCCACCTCAGCGCTCATTCCCCACCTCAGCGCTCATTCCCCACCTCAGCGCTCATTCCCCACCTCAGCGCTCATTCCCCCGAGTGCTCATTCCCCACCTCAGCGCTCATTCCCCACCTCAGTGCTCATTCCCCACCTCAGCTCTCATTCCCCACCTCAGTGCTCATTCCCCACCTCAGCACTCATTCCCCCCTAGCGCTCATTCTCCACCTCAGCGCTCATTCCCCACCTCAGCGCTCATTCCCCACCTCAGCGCTCATTCCCCACCTCAGCGCTCATTCCCCGAGTGCTCATTCCCCACCTCAGCGCTCATTCCCCCCTCAGCGCTCATTCCCCCCCCTCAGCGCTCATTCCCCACCTCAGCGCTCATTCCCCACCACAGCGCTCATTCCCCACCTCAGCGCTCCTTCCCCCCAGCGCTCATTCCCCACCTCAGCCCTCATTCCCCACCTCAGCGCTCATTCCCCCCTCAGCGCTCATTCCCCCCCAGCGCTCATTCCCCACCTCACCCCTCATTCCCCACCTCAGCACTCATTCCCCCCCAGCGCTCATTCTCCACCTCAGCGCTCATTCCCCACCTCAGCGCTCATTCCCCCCCAGCGCTCATTCCCCACCTCAGCGCTCATTCCCCACCTCAGCGCTCAATCTCCCCCGAGCACTCATTCCCCACCTCAGTGCTCATTCCCCACCTCAGCACTCATTCCCCCCCAGCGCTCATTCTCCACCTCAGCGCTCATTCCCCACCTCAGCGCTCATTCCCCACCTCAGCGCTCATTCCCCACCTCAGCGCTCATTCCCCCGAGTGCTCATTCCCCATCTCAGCGCTCATTCCCACCTCAGCGCTCATTCCCCACCTCAGCTCTCATTCCCCACCTCAGCGCTCATTCCCCACCTCAGCGCTCATTCCCCACCTCAGCGCTCATTCCCCACCACAGTGCTCATTCCCCACCTCAGCCCTTATTCCCCACCTCAGCGCTCATTCCCCCCTCAGCGCTCATTCCCCCCCCTCAGCGCTCATTCCCCACCTCAGCGCTCATTCCCCACCACAGCGCTCATTCCCCACCTCAGCGCTCATTCCCCCCAGCGCTCATTCCCCACCTCAGCCCTCATTCCCCACCTCAGTGCTCATTCCCCACCTCAGCGCTCATTCCCCCCTGAGCGCTCATTCCCCACCTCAGCGCTCATTCCCCGAGTTCTCATTCCCCACCTCAGCGCTCATTCCCCCGAGCGCTCATTCCCCACCTCAGCGCTTATTCCCCCCTCAGCGCTCATTCCCCACCTCAGCGCTCATTCCCCACCACAGTGCTCATTTCCCACCTCAGCGCTCATTCCCCACCACAGCGCTCATTCCCCACCTCAGCGCTACATTCCCCACCTCAGCGCTCATTCCCTTGAGCGCTCATTCCCCACCTCAGCGCTCATTCCCCACCACAGTGCTCATTCCCCACCTCAGCGCTCATTCCCCACCTCAGCGCTCATTCCGAGCGCTCATTCCCCACCTCAGTGCTCATTCCCCACCACAGTGCTCATTCCCCACCTCAGCCCTCATTCCCCACCTCAGCGCTCATTCCCCCTCAGCGCTCATTCCCCCCCTCAGCGCTCATTCCCCCGAGCGCTCATTCCCCACCTCAGCCCTCATTCCCCACCTCAGCGCTCATTCCCCACCTCAGCGCTCATTCCCCCGAGCGCTCATTCCCCACCTCAGCGCTCATTCCCCACCTCAGCGCTCATTCCCCACCTCAGCGCTCATTCCCCCCTCAGCGCTCATTCCCCACCTCAGCGCTTATTCCCCACCACAGTGCTCATTCCCCACCTCAGCGCTCATTCCCCACCTCAGCGCTCATTCCCTACCTCAGCACTCATTACTCCCCCTGCGCTCATTCTCCCCCTGAACTCATTCTCCCTGTGATGAACGGGCACACAGTCCGCCACACGGTAGCCCGGGGGTCACGGCTTGTGATCCCACCGCTGCCACCACATGTGAGGGAACGTGCACACACACGACGGCTGCTGCCGTCCGACCCAGTAAACTGCAGGGATTTATAACTATCCCACTTCCACTTAGGAACTTGCAGCTCTCTGGCGCCCCCCTTACCCTCAGGTCAGTCAGGGAACTGCACCTAGGATAATTAGTCGCCAGACGGGTCACTTGGATGTGTGCTGGCTATTGGCACGCTGCAGTGAGGGAATTATAATTACTCCTGGCTGCAGCCAGGCAGTACCCTTATAAACCCCGCTGCGTCACTGCCAGCGTCACCCAATAGATTAACACTTTACACCCCTTTCCTTTAGCTGCCACCAGCTACGGGTTTGACTTAATACACAATTTATCAAGAGGGTCCGTAGCAACCCCAAAACAGTAGCGTAGTACGTCAGGCACGTGAACATTCGTTTATAGAGCAGGAGAAACAAACTAATAAATTTATAGGTTTATTCCTTAAAAAAAAAACAGGCAATGCTTATATAATATAAAAAGATGTAACAAACTGAGACAATATCGTTATGTACAAATGCAGTTATAAAATAAAATGGGATTAAGAATGAAAGATAACTCACATGGTTGTTAGATCATTACAGGCAAGCCAGGCTGGGGGAAGGAGCCACACGTCATAGTTCATTGGGAGATCTCTTACTCAGCACATCCCAGCAAAAAGACTACTACTGAACTTCACTGTAAGACTTATGCATGTCAGCTTCTGACCTCACAAAAAAGGCTGGTCCTCTGGCCACCTCCTCTGGCTGCAAGCTATGGTCTGAGCTCTGCAATATCATAAGGTTCATAACTCGTTCTGTGAACCTAGCAGAATAATGGCAGACCTATCAATGGTCTTGCTTTGAAATGACGGTTCCAATGAGCCCACACTTGGTGGGCTAGTTCATGGGGCCCCCGAGAATTCCATTTCTCGGGTTCTGTTGGAGTTACGGGTTTACCAGTACCACGGGAACGATGCCCATCGGCGCATGGTTCAACACAGTAACTTTCGTGTTTCTAGCGAATGCTCCCACCGTGTTATTCCAAAAAAGAATGAATTACTCCAACATGGCTGCTATAGGAAGAAAGCACGTGTTCGGACAATGCAGGACCCCTGCGGTGAAGCGGGAAAACTTCCAGCACTGGCAGCTCACATTACACTGCCTGAGTGCAGGCTGACAGGGGGGGAAGGGAAGCGTGAGCTGCAGAGAAAAGGAGGGAGGGGTAGTTTGCCCTGTGCTTGCAAACGGTGGGGGGTTGTAGTACTATGGGGGAGAGTTCCGGAAACAGCACCAGAAATGAAGCTTCAGTATCATCACACCTCCCCCCTTTAGAGGGCGCTACGGAGGCATGACCTGTCGGTAATCCGACATGCGCACCTCAGCGGGTTCGCCACTTTGTGATAACCCATCAGCATTCCCATGATCACTGCCTTTCTTGTGTTGTACGGCAAAATCATACTGCTGCAGGGCAAGGCTCCAGCGTAGCAACCTACCATTGGTTCCGGACACTGTGTGCAGCCAGCTCAGAGGGTTGTGGTCGGTGACCACCTTGAAGGTGCGCCCGTACAGGTAGGGCTGCAAACATTGCAGTGCCCAGACCATGGCCAGGCACTCCTTCTCGATGGTGGAGTATGCCACTTCCCTTGGCAGAAGTTTCCGGCTCAGGTACAACACGGGGTGCTCCTGGTTCCCCGAATCAACCTGGCTGAGTACAGCACCGAGGCCAAATTCGCTGGCGTCAGTCTGTACCAGGAATGGCCGACTGCTGTCGACGGCTCTCAACACTGGAGAGCTGCACGGGGCTGTTTTCAAAGCTCGGAATGCCGCCTCACAGCCATCTGTCCAGTTGACTGTTTGGGGTAGACCGCCCTTGGTGAGGTCCGTCAAGGGTTTTGCAATGGCGCTATAGTTCGGTACGAAACGCCTATAGTACCCTGCAGTGCCCAGGAAGGACTTCACCTGCTTTTTGGTCCTGGGGGTGGGCCAGGACACGATCGCGTCCACTTTCTCGGGCTCTGGACTCATGGAACCCCCGCCTACCCGGTGCCCCAGGTAGTGGACCTCCCTCATGCCCATCTGGCATTTTCCCGGCTTGATGGTCAGACCTGCCTGGTGAATACGCTTGAGCACCTCCTGGAGATGCTGAAGGTGTTCCTCCCAGGTGGAACTGAAGACGGCAATGTCGTCCAGGTACGCCACAGCGTACTCCTCCAGTCCCTGAAGCAGGTGGTTGACCATCCGCTGAAAAGTGGCAGGGGCATTCTTCATGCCGAAAGGCATGACCGTGGACTCGTACAGTCCAAAAGGGGTGATAAAGGCAGATTTCTCCTGCGCCGCAGGGCTCAGGGGAATCTGCCAGTATCCCCGCTCAAATCCATGATGGATATGTACTTGGCATTCGCCAACCGCTCCAGCAGATCCTCGATGCGTGGCATTGGGTGCGCATCAGAGGTAGTGATGGCGTTGAGCCCCCTGTAGTCCACGCAGAACCGGGTGGTCCGATCCTTTTTTGGCACGAGAACTACAGGTGAGGCCCACGCGCTTTTGGACGGCCGGATCACCCCCAGCTGCAACATCTCATGGATCTCCTGGCGCATAATCTGCTGCACTTCCTCAGAGATCCGATAAGGTGTCCGCCGTAACGGGGCGTGATTCCCGGTGTCCACCTCGTGGACTGCCAACTCGGTCCTTCCGGGTCGGTTCGTGAACTCGGCCCGGAAGGGTTCCAGAGTGGTCAGCAACTGCAACCGCTGGGAGACGGTTAGCGAGGCATTTACCTCCATGTCCTCAATGGACCCATTGGCATTAGCTTGGGCCAGCATGTCTAGGAGGGGATCCTCTTCCCCGTCCTCGGGCAGATTGCAGACCGGTAGGACGCAGGCTTCACGTTCGTGATGGGCCTTCATCATGTTGACGTGAAAGGCCTTGCGCCTACCCCGAGTGTGGTCAAGCGTGACCACGTAGGTGGCTGGGTTGAGCTGTTGGTGCACGACGTACGGGCCTTCCCAGGCTGCCTGAAGCTTATCCTTTGGTACGGGGACCAGCACCCACACCTTTTGACCCACCTGGTAGGTCCGCTCCCGGGCGTTCTGGTCGTACCAGTGCTTCTGGTCAGCCTGAGCCTGCGTCATGTTGTCATGCACCAACTGCGTCAAGGTCTGCATCTTGTCGCGGAAGCGCATGACATAATCCACGATGGACACTTCCGTGGGGTTTGGCTCATCTTCCCAGGATTCTCTTATCAACCCAAGGGGTCCCCGGACTCGCCTACCATACAGGAGCTCGAAGGGGGAGAACCCCGTCGAGGCCTGCGGGACTTCTCTGTAGGCAAATAGCAGGTGTGGGAGGTACCGCTCCCAATCGCGTCCCTGGGTCTCAACCAGCATGCGGAGCATCTGTTTGAGGGTACCGTTAAAGCGCTCACACAAACCATTGGTCTGTGGGTGATACGCACTCGATACCATACGCGTCACCTGCATTTTGCTGCAGAGAGCCTTCATTAGGCGAGACATAAATTGAGTCCCTTGATCGGTAAGCATCTCCCTGGGAAATCCTACCCGTGAAAAGATGGTCACCAGTGCATCCGCCACCTTATCTGCCCTAGTTGAGGACAGAGCTACTGCCTCCGGGTACCGGGTAGCGTAGTCTACCACAGTAAGGATGTATTGCTTTCCAGAGCTGCTGGGGACGGCCAGCGGGCCCACAATGTCCACCGCGATCCTCTGGAAAGGCTCCTCTATCACTGGCAACGGGATCAGGGGAGCCTTAAGAGCAGGCCCCGCCTTCCCCACTCTTTGACAGGTGATACAGGAGCGGCAGTAGTTAGTCACATCTGTCCCCATCTTGGGCCAATAGAAGTGTTGAGACAGCCGTGCCTTAGTTTTGCTAATCCCCAAGTGTCCAGCAAGTGGAATCTCATGGGCAATCCTCAACAACTCACCTCGGAACTGGTGCGGGACGACCAGCTGTTTCCCCCTCAACCACTCCTTTTAGGAATCTCCGGGTACTGTCTCCCGGTACAACCTTTCTCGTTCCCAGAACACCCTCTCCTTATCAGTCACGGAGGTGGGCGTCTCGGCGAGGTGCCTCAAGTTCCCCAGGCTCGCATCTGAGTGCAGAGCGGCCTGGAACTCCTGGCTGGAGGCAGCCAGAAGTGACGTCAGGGTTCCTTCCTCACTGGGACCCTCTGGGACCGGCTCTGGGTCCACCTCTGGTTCAGTCTCTCCTGTAGCGGAGGAGGGTCCATATGGCAGGGCGCTACCTGCGATCCGGGCACTCTGACTGCGGGTGACAGCAGCTACATATGCAGTCTCCCCGGGGGTTTCTATAGACCCATCAGCCTGCGCTGCTATGGGCTCTACCTCCCCATCCACCCCCAACACTTCAGGAGCAGTGCTACTTATGGGCCAGTTACCTTCCTCGGTGGCACTGGTCAGTGTCATGGCGTCACCTTCCTCCCGGTTCCCATGCACCTCCCCATTTCCTTGAGCACTGTCGCTTGCTCCTGCTAGGGGTTCCTCAGCCGTCTCACTCCGCAGAGCGACGGGACTGAACGCTCCTGTACCTGTGGACACATCTACCACTTCAGAGAAAGGGTTAACAGATTCAGATGGCACAGATACATCACTATCAACATCAGTCCTAGGGAAAGAAAGGTTATCAGTTGCATCATCACTTCGCAAAGCATTAGCAGGTAACACAATCAGTTTCCATCATCATCAACATCAACATCATGGTTACCGTTAACCTTATCATCAGATTGGGAAGGGGTGTCAGGGACATAGTACGCCACCATCCTCCCCAGATCAGTCCCCAATAAAACATCAGTGGGCAGGTTTTCGGACACCCCACATTCCTTCACCCCGCTCCCGGTACCCCAGTCAATGAAAACTCGGGCTATCGGCAAGGGGTAGTGGACACCCCCAATCCCTGTGACAGTTAGGGTTTTCCCCGGAATCAACTCTTCAGGGGCCGCCAGTTCGGGTCGGATGAGAGTTCGCTCAGCCCCGGTGTCCTTGAGGCCTGTAGCAAGACGGGCCCCCACGCGGACGGGCTGCACGTTGTCATCAACCCTCCCCACCACACCACCCACCAAAAGAACAGAGGCGTTGGGCCCGGAGGCCTTGGCTGGGGGGTTCTTCTGCCTCTCCGGACAGGTGGCGCTGATGTGACCAGTCCTTTTACAGGAGAAACACTGGCGGGGGTCTGATGTAGGCCTGGCGCTGGCAAAGGGGATAGTGCCTCCAGAGGGACGACTGGCAGGGGCACTGGGGTTTGTTGCAGGCTTACCCCCTCCCCAGCGGGTGGCGACGGGCTTCCGCACCTCGGGTTTCCGGTTGGCCTCATAGCTGTCGGCGATCCGGGCTGTTGTGACCGCGTCCTCTGGTTCTCGGTCCAGGATGAACTGTCGGACCTCAGCTGGGCACAGATGCAGGAACTGGTCTTTGATCATCAGGTCTTTCAGCTCCTCATAGGTGTCAACTGACAGTCCATGGATCCACTGGTCAAAGTGGTTCTGGAGTCCTTGCACCACATCGCTATAACTGTCGTGTGGGCCACGTTGGAGGTTCCGGAACTTCTTTCGGTATACCTCAGGGGTTAGCTGGTACTTGGCGATCAGGGCCTGCTTGATGGCCTCATAGTCACTGTCTTGATCTGGCACGAGGGAAGCGAACGCCTCCAAAGCTTTGCCCTTTAGCCCGGGGGTCAAGTACCTGGCCCATTGGTCGGCAGGCAGCCGGTACTGTCTGCAGACTTTCTCAAAGGCCCGCAGAAAAGTGTCCAAGTCTTCGTCCCTTTCCAGCACGGGAAAGTGCTCCGGCCGGGGCTTGGGACTCTGAGTGCTGCTGGGCACACTGCTCTGAGCTGTGGAGGGCATTGCCCCTCACTGGACCATCTCCAGCTCATGGGCTCTCTGCGCTTGGGCTGCCCGCTCGGCTCGGGCTCTCTCAGCCTCCCGCTCGGCTCTCTCAGCCTCTCGCTGGGCTTGGCGCTCGGCTCTCTCAGCCTCTCGCTGGGCTTGGCGCTCGGCTCGGGCCTCCTGCTGGTATTGCTGAATCAGCTTCAGGCGCTCCCCCCGGTCGTCGGTGGGGAGTTCCTCCAGGGCCGCCTGCAGGTAAGGGTCCATCCCGCCCTGGTTGTAAGCCTGCAGGGTTTGGGCCTCTGCTGCCGCCCCACCTTGGCTTGGGCCGGCTTCTGTGCCCTCCTCGCTCTCAGCGTGGTCCTGTGGCATCAGGACCTTGATCAGTTGAGCTTTGGTTTGGCCCCTGGGGTCAAGGCCTCGGGAAATGCATATTCCAGCAAGAGTGTCCCTTTTCTGCAGTTTGTACCAACTTGCTCCTATTGTAGCCATGTTTGCCAAATAAAAGATAGGATAGAAAAACAAAGAGAAGGGAGGGGTAACAGCAAGTACACACAATTGTCTCAGGACTAATAAACACTGAGTCTGTTCTCCAAAACTTTAGATGCAGGGTCGCCGAAGAACCGTGCAAGTTTTTTAGTGAATGGAATGATTGCTCAAACCAGATCACTAATGCTCTATAATCCCACTGCTCTGCCACCAATATGTGATGAACGGGCACACAGTCCGCCACACGGTAGCCCGGGGTCACGGCTTGTGATCCCACCGCTGCCACCACATGTGAGGGAACGTGCACACACACGACGGCTGCTGCCGTCCGACCCAGTAAACTGCAGGGATTTATAACTATCCCACTTCCACTTAGGAACTTGCAGCTCTCTGGCGCCCCCCTTACCCTCAGGTCAGTCAGGGAACTGCACCTAGGATAATTAGTCGCCAGGCGGGTCACTTGGATGTGTGCTGGCTATTGGGCACGCTGCAGTGAGGGAATTATAATTACTCCTGGCTGCAGCCAGGCAGTACCCTTATAAACCCCGCTGCGTCACTGCCAGCGTCACCCAATAGATTAACACTTTACACCCCTTTCCTTTAGCTGCCACCAGCTACGGGTTTGACTTAATACACAATTTATCAAGAGGGTCCGTAGCAACCCCAAAACAGTAGCGTAGTACGTCAGGCACGTGAACATTCGTTTATAGAGCAGGAGAAACAAACTAATAAATTTATAGGTTTATTCCTTAAAAAAAAAACAGGCAATGCTTATATAATATAAAAAGATGTAACAAACTGAGACAATATCGTTATGTACAGATGCAGTTATAAAATAAAATAGGATTAAGAATGAAAATCACTCACATGGTTGTTAGATCATTACAGGCAAGCCAGGCTGGGGGAAGGAGCCACACGTCATAGTTCATTGGGAGATCTCTTACTCAGCACATCCCAGCAAAAAGACTACTACTGAACTTCACTGTAAGACTTATGCATGTCAGCTTCTGACCTCACAAAAAAGGCTGGTCCTCTGGCCACCTCCTCTGGCTGCAAGCTATGGTCTGAGCTCTGCAATATCATAAGGTTCATAACTCGTTCTGTGAACCTAGCAGAATAATGGCAGACCTATCAATGGTCTTGCTTTGAAATGACGGTTCCAATGAGCCCACACTTGGGTGGGCTAGTTCATGGGGCCCCCGAGAATTCCATTTCTCGGGTTCTGTTGGAGTTACGGGTTTACCAGTACCACGGGAACGATGCCCATCGGCGCATGGTTCAACACAGTAACTTTCGTGTTTCTAGCGAATGCTCCCACCGTGTTATTCCAAAAAAGAATGAATTACTCCAACATGGCTGCTATAGGAAGAAAGCACGTGTTCGGACAATGCAGGACCCCTGCGGTGAAGCGGGAAAACTTCCAGCACTGGCAGCTCACATTACACTGCCTGAGTGCAGGCTGACAGGGGGGGAAGGGAAGCGTGAGCTGCAGAGAAAAGGAGGGAGGGGTAGTTTGCCCTGTGCTTGCAAACGGTGGGGGGTTGTAGTACTATGGGGGAGAGTTCCGGAAACAGCACCAGAAATGAAGCTTCAGTATCATCACACTCCCCCTGCGCTCATTCTCCCCATGCGCACATTACTCCCCAGCGCTCATTCTCCGCCCTGCGCTCATTCCTCCCCAGCGCTCATAACCCCCCTGCGCTCATTCCTCCCCAACGCTCATTCTCCCCCCTGCGCTAATTCTCCCCATGCGCTCATTACTCCCCAGCGCTCATTCTCTCCCTGCGCTCATTCCTCCCCAGCGCTCATTACCCCCCTGCGCTCATTCCTCCCCATCGCTCATTACCCCCCTGCGCTCATTCCTCCCCAGCGCTCATTCTCCCCCTGCACTCAGTCCTCCCCAGAGCTCATTCTCCCCCCTGCGCTCTCCTCCCCAGGGCTCATTACCCCCTGCGCTCATGTCAGGATCCCGTCTGGGTTGGAGCCGATGTTACTGCAAACACTAGGGGAAGCAGAGGCAGGTAACGTAGTCAGGTGGCAGCCGGAGGTCGGTACACAGGAAAGGCAGTGTTTGTAGCAGAGGAGCAGGCAGATAACGTAGTCAGGTGGCAGCCGGAGGTCGGTACACAGGAAAGGTAGTTCGGTAGCAGAGAAGCAGGCAGATAACGTAGTCAGGTGGCAGCCGGAGGTCGGTACACAGGAAAGCAGTGTTTGTAGCAGCAGGAACAGCAGGAGAAAGAGCTTGACTAAAGGCTGGAAGCACAATAATCTCGCAATGACACACCCACAGGGCCAGGTTTATATAGGGCGTGTAATTGGCAATCAGAGGCCAAACGAGAGAGCACTGGGTGAAGCCGATCAGGAACAACAGTCAGTGGTATCCGGGTTCAGCAAGGAACTTTGTAGCCAGCAGAATAGCTCAGATGGTAGAGCTGCTGGCCGGTGGACAAGAGACACTGGGTTCGATCCCTGACAGTACTCCCCTCCTTCCAGGATGGCCTCTGGACATCTCAGGAGCTGGCCTATCTGGGTACCTCTGATGGAAGGCTCTTGTAAGTCCAGGAGCATGGACGTTGTCCTTTGGTTCCCATGAATTTTCCTCTGGTCCATAACCTTCCCACTGCACCAGATACTGCAGTTTACCTCTGAATTTTCGGGAGTCCAGAATCTTATTCACAATTTATTCTTCTTCACCACGGATCCTTTCTGGTGGAGGAGGTGGCTGAATTCTTCCTGGAAACTTGTTTTCACAGAAGGGTTTGAGCAAGGATATGTGAAACACTGGATGAATCTTTAGATTGTTGGGAAGTTTTAAACGAAAAGCAACCTGGTTAATTTTTGCAGAAATTTGAAAAGGTCCAATGAATTTCTGACCCAATTTGGAGGATGGCACATGTGTCTTAAGGTTTTTAGTGGAAAGCCAAACTTTGTCTCCAACTTGAAGAGCCGGGGGCACTCTCCGATGTTTATCTGCTGCTTCCTTATATTCTTCCTGGGTCTTGAGCAATATCTCTGATAATTCCTTCTGGGATTCCTGTAATTTTGTAAGCCTGTCATTAACAGCAGGAATGGGAGTGTTCACTGGCAGATTAGGGATAAATACTGGATGTACTCCATAATTAGCAAAAAATGGGGTTTGAGATGTAGCGCTATGTATGGAGTTGTTGTAGGCAAACTCTGCTGTTGGTAAATAGTCCACCCAGTCATCCTGAAGATAGGAAATGAAGCAACGGAGGTATTGCTCCAAAGTCTGGTTCGTTCTCTCCGTCTGGCCATTGGACTGAGGATGGAAAGCGGTAGAAAGATTCACCGTGACTCCCAAGGCTGTACAGAAACTCTTCCAAAATTTTGACGTAAACTGAACGCCTCTGTCAGACACCACGCTGTCAGGAATTCCATGTAACCTGAATACCTCTTTGATCATCAGTTCTGCAGTTTTTTCAGCAGTAGGAATTCCTTCAGTTGGAATAAAGTGGGCCATTTTTGTGAGTCGGTCCACTATGACAAGGATGACGGTCATCTGTTTGGAAGGGGGTAGTTCCACAATAAAATCCATGGAAATAGATCCCCAAGGCCTGGATGGAACTGGAAGTGGTTGCAAGAGTCCTAGAGGAGACGATCGTGGGGTCTTGTTTCGTGCGCATGCTAAACAGGTTGAAACATATTTCCTCACGTCCTTCCTACAATTAGGCCACCAAAAGAAATGAAGTAGTAAGTCTTGTGTTTTTGCAACTCCAGGATGTCCTGCCAGTTTAGAATCATGGACACTTTTGAGGACTTCAAGGCGAGAAGATTCAGGTACATATATTTGGTGTTTCTGCATCCAAAACCCCTCTTTGAATGAAAGATCGACGTCTTTCGAAAGATGGTTAAGGA